>JAOPUG010000215.1:4269255-4280185 GCA_027564375.1 Micropterix facetella
CTAAATTATGGATATTTTAAAATAAATTAAAATCTATCGATCAATTATTAGTTTATAATATATATATGTAAAGTAAAAACTAAGTAATATTTCTATGCCATCCTGGCTTATAAATTAAAATTATTTGATTGGTTGATTGCACACGATATACTCCATCTGTTGATCATCGTTGAATCATTTTTAAATGAACCACAAAATATACTAATCACACAGTGAGAAATAAAAACTTTACAGAGGGTCTTCCTAGTTGGGGTTTGTCTGAAATAGATACAACCTTGAATGCTACCTTCTGATAGCATGGGTGCAGGCCCCCTTTGTTTAATTTTATCTATGTCCGTCTTCATCCATCGTTATTTTAATTTTTAAGATGATTTTGCAAGGAGGACGATGTTGTCTGCACCTCTTTTTATTACGCAACTATTTTTACTTATTATTTTTAATATTTCCTCTTCATTAGTGATATAACTTAATGTGAGTCTTGGCTTTGTAGAGACTCTTCTTTCTTTCTGTGCTTCTATTTTGAGCTTTGATTTACCAGTGGTTTACTCCAAGTGCATTTAGGTCTTTAAACGGATAATCGAGCCATCATAGTTTTAGTCAGGAGTTCCACGAAAAATGTCGTTTAATCGGCTGTTAATTTTCCATCTTTTCCAGATGCCCTAACCATCTGAACCTCTGGATTTTCCGGAATCGCATAACATGTACATAATTTCACAAGTTTTACAGTTATTTTATAGTTCATCTTCTCCATACCCCATCCTCCTGCACGCCATCGACGATCCTGTGAAGGTTTTTGAGTTCAAAGATATCAAGTACATTTTCATCCACTTCAGTGAGAGTGCATGTTTCTGAAGTGTAAGTTAAGATTGCACAGATTAGTGTCTTCTATGAAGGATAGCTGGCGGGATTTCATTTGCGACTGAACTCCGAAATAATGCCAATTTGCTGCCATTATATTTTCACTTCTTCTCTAGTGTTCCTTTTTGTCGCTGATAATTAAAGAGGTAAGTCAATTTTTTAACAGATTCAAATGTATAGTGGATCAACGACAAAAGATGGAACTAGGTTTACTCTTTTCAAATGGGCATACATACACATATTAGTTTCTTCTTGATTTATTTACAAGGCCGTATATTTTGCTGCTCTGTCTATTGGTAAAAAGGCTTTCGTTGAGGACTTGTATTATGGTGTGCGAGCAATGATATCAATATCAGCAGTATATATATATAAAACATCATACGGCTACACACTATTAGACATCATCGAAGAACTTTACGAAGAGTGAAGCTAAGTCAACCAAAGAAAATATATGAAGAGGATCAACTTGCCAATGAATATGATCATGAAATTATTCGACTTCCATCATATCACTGTCAATATATTCCAATATATTGACAAAGATATAGTGAAACTTGGGCCAACCAAAATCACTCCCACAAGCGAATATGGTTTGACAACGAAGATAATGGAGGGCTTAAGCCACCAGTTGGAAAAGACTCTAGACTTATAGTTTGCCACGGTCGATCATCTAAAACTGGATTTATTCCTGGGGGAAAATTAATCTCAGAGCCGTTAAATCGGCAAATGCCGACTACCATTCAGAAACCAACGCAAATGTGTACATGAAGTGGTTTAGAAACTTTTTAATGTTGTTAAAAGAAACGTCCCTGATAACTTTAGACAATGCCAGTTATCATACTAAAGTATTAATTTCATTACATAACGCTAGGTGACTCAAAATAGATATACAATGGCTGATAAAAAATAACATCGACTACTCACAATCGGACATCATAGCAGAATTTTTACGAAGAGTTAAGTCAACCAAATAAAATATATCAAGTGGATCAACTTACCAACGAAATTGGCAATTAAGTTATTCGACTTCCACCATATCACTGTCAATATATTCCAGTAGAGTTAATATGGGCTCAGGTCAAAGGGAAAATTGCTACAAAAATAATACCTTTAAAATGGCAGCTGTTGAAAATTAATTGAATGAAGTTATCGACCATGTCACTACCGACGACTGGAATAAGTGTGTCCGTCATGCTGAAAACCTACAGAATTCCTACGGAATGACTTAGCGAAGGAACCTACGGAATGACTTAGAGAAAGCACATTTAATGGATAATGTTTTTTTGTGTACAATTTCTCTTTAATCTCACTTATTACGAAACTTAGGTGATAACATTTGTATTTATTTGATAGGACATATTCTGACTTAAATTTGATTTATTTGTAATGCAATGTACTTATTTAATTATGTATGACTACAAATAAACAATATTCATCACTTTATTTTATATTATTACTTTAGCTAGTTATTTTATTTTATCGACATACAGTTTAGTAGTATACTAGGTGCAGTCACGCTCCGTGAGGCCAAGCAAGTGCGAAAGAGATAGCATGATTCTAATGATTTACGACCCGGATCGTCCGTTCATACTGCCATAGTACATTCTGTTTTTACTATGGTACTCCGTACACTTTAACATTTGTACCGACTCATTGAAAATGGTGCCGGTATTCGCAGTAGTTTATTATAATTAAACACTGCAGTACCAAGGGATCACTTGAGCCATAAACGTCACTAAATGTAGGGACGGTATCATGTCGATAAAATATTACCGTCGATGTAATTATTATATTTTGTTTGGTTTGATTGTAATTGCTTATTTTATTACATTATTTAATTACTTTTTAGCAGTGTAATATTTGAAGTTTTTGATAGGTCATTAGCTAATTACCTACATGACTAGTGAATTAATACATAACGATGGATTAATTACCTTTAAATATACGATTACAGTCACCTCAAACCAGGAAATCTTACGAAATACTTAACTGGATAACGAAATGATACATTTCTGAGCATTGCAAATTATATTTTTACTCCAAAACAAAAATATTTCGTCATTTAACAGATCAGAAAATGCAATATACTGATTTAAGGACATTATTTATTTATTTATTAAAAGTAATGCTTGCACATAAGAAAAAAAATAGTTATAATGTCACTACAGCTTAAGGTCGACCCAGCTCAAGTAACAAACAGCGCTATGTACATCTAACTGGGCTTTTTGGGCCTATATTTAGATGTACAATTGTGGTGTAGGATATTAAGTGTTAATTATCAAATATTATTAAATTGTGTTGTGAGAAGGAATTAAATACCAGTAAAAAGGTAAAGTAAAGATAGCCCCCGCCGTTTTTTACATACATACTCGATACACATATGAGTACATAGATACGAGTCCTCTCATACACTGTTTTTCTCTCATACTACAATATGTAAAAGTTCACTTTCCATACGCAGGTGTCCAAGTTTTAACAGCCATATGTTTGATTTGAATTACATTAGTGAGGACTGCTATGCGATTCGGCTCTGCCAACTGAAAAGTTCCTATTTTGTAATATAACAAGTCCAACCAATCTAGACCTGGCCCATAGCCAGTAGCATCCTGTGTCATGTTGCGTGTTAAATTTACCCGGTGCATTCGTAAAAAACTCTGGAATGCCAACTTCTTAGACGTCGACCCGCGAACAAGAAATACGTCTGCCGAGCTTCAGAACTGGTAAGCGTTTTACTTTATCTCTAGACCTAGAAATGAAAGCTTTTTTCAAGGGCCATTTGACCAAATTAAAAGGTGATATTACCACACAATGTCACGAACTCATTATTAATGTATGTATATTTTTAAATGAATTGAAACAATATCATATCTGCGATAATGACAATTGACGCTCAACAACCAAGAAAGCTGTCAGCGTTAGTTTGTGGAACGAGGGTTATTACTCTGTATATTATCTAGTACGGAAGGAATGACTGGAAACAGGATCGCCTCATACGCCAATGCAGGGCTACTAGAAATTTGCCAAGGTTACCAGTATAAAAGACTTAAATCAGTAATTAAAAGAATTATATCTTTATTTTTTGGGAATGGATAGTATCTGACGTGCACAAAGTATTAGACGCAACTAAAGAAAAAATATAGGAATTTAAGTGCTGAGTAACGTCTATAAAATATATTATTAAAGGCTTAGGATACAAATTTAAGAAAACAACTGATGGAAGAAAATTGCTTATGAAACGCGCAGATATAGTTTATGCAAGGATGAACTTTAAAAAAATCATTTGCGGGTCTCTGGCGATAAAAGACCACACCAAAATTAAAATCCAAATTGAAGAACAGGCATGCCAATGCATTTTCCTATAGTGGCCAATTAAAAGTGTAGAAGGGTTCTAACAGGTCTTTAACGCAGTATCGAACGAGTAATCGGCGAGAACGAGAATCGAGTAATGAAAACATCTAATTACCGTACGTACGTAAAATCTTTATCGACGTATGATATTGAAATTAGATTTAATTGATAATGAGAAATATGTATACAAAAGAGGTGTTCACAGACTTTGATGGGGAATATTTGGCTTGTTCATCCGAGTATAGTCTTAAATCCAACACTGCTACACCAGCTTTCAACGTCAATAATACGTCAACCAAGTATGATAGATGTATACTTTAAAAGGCATGTTCTACCTGGATTAAATGTTTGACCTATAAGAAGAAGCATTTCAGTATTAATAATTTGATATTAAAAAATTGCACGAATTTTGAAAGGTGTTTTGAAGAAGTTGTGGTTTGCTCATATCTCGGGAAATACTTTGCTCAATACTAGAGCATTGCAGTACTAAACTTAGCTCATAAGTGCTTGGTCCACTTTTTATAGATATTTATGTACTTTACAGTTTAACCTTTCCCGAAAGATTGCCTAACCAACAGTAAATACTAATGTAGAATATATCCAGCTGTGTTTGAGTTTATCGCGATTTAATAAATCAAAACTTTTTATTCAGTGCACATTGCGTACCCACCCAGCGCGTCAAAAGAAAATAATACTTTATATATTATATTATTTTTCCGACGGATTATGGGTTTCTTCACTGAAAATAACTGCCAAAGAAACCAGTGACCACTTATTTTCGGTACTATAATTGTCAATACACATATTTATTTTTTCGAATTCCAGCTCTGTCTCCAATCTCTGTCTGTCCATGTTGCAGAGTAGTTGCCGACTGTCAGAACGTCGACATCCAACATGTTTTGGGCATTCAACACATAAAATAGGAAGAAGAGGAAAAGGCAGAAAAAAGCAGGGTAACTGATAATATTATTATAAATATTCAATGTTATCAGTTAAGTAATCTTCTGTTTTATAGTATTTATTTTCGAACGATATATTTTTTATATGATACTTAAATTGTCTTCCCGGTCAGTTCAATATTTTTCAGGAATTATATTATAAAAGTGAATGCACTATTTCATAAAAGAGAATCCTATTTTGTCTAGTCGATACTTGGGAAATAAAAGATTATTTAACACTCTTGTATTTATATTGTGCCGTTAACTTACTTTCCTGAATACGTACATTGAGATTCCACAGTGAGTTATTAATTTATTTAAAAAGTTTTCGCAGTGTGTACCTAGAACCTAGTCCGTATATTGACTGAATAACCCTCTTTTCGAACCCGAAGATATATTCTACATCAGCAATCTGATAGAATATCTAAAGGCAGGATATCCGGCTTGGGATGAGAACGAAAGTCTACCTCCACGTGTGCACGTGCGCTTCTGACACAGACGGAGTGTCCTACATTGCAATGGGAAAGAGGTGAAGTGCCGGTGCATCCTGGGCTTCGGTTGGCAACTACAGGGAGAAAACCCCGGGACTTGCTCGGAGGCGAAAAGACCTTCACCAAGCCAAGGTGTGATCTGTACCGTATCGAGTGCTGCATGACTGTGAGGAACCTCAGCCTCTAACGATGTCTTTCTGAAACCTGGATAATCAGATAGTATTCAGTGCCTTTTGACCTTTCCTTGTTACTCATGGGAATACATATATATGGATACAATCACATGTAAAGAAAACATTCCGGAGCCAAGGAGTAGTACCCAAGTCCACCTTTTGCTTGATCACATATCAGCTATTTCAGGGACAAGCCCAGGAAGAGACAGAGACGGAAACGACTCTAATATGCCCAAGGTGATGAACGTCGACAACAAGAAGCACAGGACAAAGTTGTCCGGTGCTGCTCGTAATAGAGAGCGACCAGAGAGCGACCAAACGAACTCGGTCATAGGAGGAGTCACCAAAGGAACACTCAAATAAGGCTCAAAAGGTCCACCCCGAAGAAGGCAACGGGCCAAACTTCAAAGAGTCGGCTGATTATTCATGTTTGGAAATTGAAAATGAAAGCCTGAAGGAAGATGACCAAATGCAATTAGCACCGCTCACTACTGACGGCTGTCAGAGCTGGAAAAATCGCTGACAGAGGGACTGGTCCTAATTTTTTGGGTTTTACATAGGGCTGGTGCTGCATTAAGATCTCATGTGAAAATCAGAAGAGCCAGGAATGGCTTGTGGGAGAAATCCCAAACCTCAAACCATGCCCAAAGCAAAGCTGTCAATCGTGGCGGAAAGCGAGCTGCTTACGCCATCGATCTGCACGACGTTCTTTTCCAGCAGCGAGGCGGCGAAATAAAGGACGCCATCAGTCTGCTGACGAAACCGAACGAAGGCCTATATCCAGAAAACTGGAGAATTCTACACAGGGACGGAAGAATGGACACCTTGTGACAATTTCAATTGACGATTCGATTTTCTCTGTGGAGACGCCTCGGTAAACACACTGTAGGACCACCCTTGGGGTTGGAAAAATTACTTTCGAAATCAAGGGTGTCAGCAAATCCCCCAGATAATAAGGCTAACCCTTCCTCCTCTACTAAAGGCGAATAAACGCCTGCTCCCACCCGGCAGGAAAAAGAGCCGATAAATCGGCATAATCCTAAAAAAACCGCCGTAACAGAGGAGCACGTAGGGGAAGGGGGAAACCCTAGGAAGACGCAAGGCACATCCCCATCAGGACGTGGATGGCCTCGTCCAACTTTGGAAAGGGAAAAGCTCGAACCGTCCATTCCCATGGACCACTGATGGCGACCACAGGAGATTCTGCGGGTGTTTTCCAGATCAAGCTCCACCGCAGCTCTAAATGAACTTACCGCCGCATATTCACATTCAACAGGTGGCGAGAGCCAGCATGTACAGACTGTCTGCCCGAGAGAAGGTAAACTGGATTTCACAGGCCCTAAGATCTGCCCTAGATTTGGTCCGTGAAACTCCAACCCTCAACATGGTAACAGACACCATGCTTCCACTGTTCAATTTTTAAAAACTGTTTACAGTGGAACGGCCACCCAGAAACGTTGGCTAAATAACTAACTACACTGGGAGGCCGATAGCATTAAACGGTTTACCGATGGTTCCAAATCGGAACTTGACGTAGGCTGTGGAATATTTTGAGAGCAACCAAACTTCGAAAGAAGTATACATTTAGAGAAATACGCCTCCATTTTCCAAGCGGAGGTATACGCCATTATTGAATGTGCAGATATCAACCTACGCCAACCATCGAATGTATATCAACTCGGATAACCAGGCAGCTCTTATAGCCTGGCTTTGGAAACTATACGCTCAAAGCTGATGCAAAAATGCGTGGCACTTTTGAACTCCCTGGGCGAAAAGAACAGTTTAGTTCTAAGATGGATTGCCGGTCATTCAATGATCGAATGTAAAAAAAAAGCCGACGAACTTGCTAAAGCGGGAGGAAAGGGAACTTTATACGGTATTGAACCATGCTGCGGCGTAACAAAATGCCTGGCAAACCTAATGCTCAAAAACCTATGTTTAGAATAATCCTTCAACCACTGGAATCAACCGCCAGGCTTGAATCATTCTAAAGCGCCAATCAAAGACCTTAAGACTGCCCACTAATCTTTAACGCTAAATAGGAAAAAAATACGCATGCTGGTGAGGGCGCTCACGAGGCATCGTGGCCTGAACATGAACGTACACATATTCAACCTCAAGCTCCGGGATACTACATTGTGCAGGCACTGCAGACTAAACTCTCGAGTACCTAGTATGCGAATGTGGCCCACTGATGCGCAAAAGAAACACCCACCTGGATGGCCTCTACCTCGAAGCTGCAGAGGTAAAACAATCCAGCACCAAAATTTACTGCGGTTCTTAAACGACGCTAAACTTAGCACGGAACTGTAGTAGGTGGTGCTCACAATAGACCAGAAATGGTCGTAGTGATACAAGACTCAGTAAATCTTCAAATAGCCCCAACCAGCAAAATAAAAAAAAATACCCCGGCTTTCTTTCATCTACTTAACTTGCCTATGTTTACTCCTGCTTTAGATATATTGATCGTATTACACATAATCTTCCTCGAAGTACGCTCTAACGAACAGTGAAAATCTGATCGACATCCGTCGAGTGGTTTTTGAGTTTAATACGATTAAACAGATGATTTTTCGAGGGCTTTGTTTAATTATTATAATTATAATGAATTAGTTATGTAGCTCGTGTATGTCAATACATGAAATATCTAACCTTTATACCTATTGATTAGATTTTTTCTATTTTTTTAAGAAGATCGTCGAAATATTAAAATTTATTTACACATAGAATGTCATCAGTTGTATATTTTTACTATTATTTAACGACATTCTAGGTTCTGATTCAAAATTCCTCCCTGTCATCGCGTGTCCCCATTCCTCTCCAGGTCATCTATGCTAAACAAGTCAGCGACGGCAACTTAACCTCGCAACCTATGTGTTAAATGTATTCCGGTCTGAGCAAACCCAATACCTACACGCATTGATGAACCTGTCCCGGAACCGCTACGATGACTCAAGTCGAGCACTCGTATATCTTGCCATTATCCCTAAGTTTAAATAAACAAAGTCCTTCCACTATTCGGCGGCTACGTGGAATCAGCTGGGGGCAACATTACGGCCAATTTCATTAAGTTGCTTCAAAATTCAATATGAAAATATACTTAGGTTGACCGCCAAGGACTTTAAGGTTAGTCCTGGAAATCAAATCAGCTGATCTGATGACATCCCCATTTGTAGCGTTTGCAGACTCATATTGTGGTCTTGTTCGTTATAAATATATAATTAAAAGAATTTTATTTATATGACACTTTTCCTGTTTTGTTTTTAATGCTGCAAATAAAAATAAATAAACAAATAAATGCAGGGAAAATTCGACCAAAAATTTACAATTTTGTACAGGGTAATCGACTTAATAATGTATGGAACTCTCGGCGCGCGCGAGTGCAACACTCACTTGATCAGTTTTATTATATTTAATTTATAGGACGCCAGTGTGCGGTAGAGGCGCTGCGGCGGCGCTTGGGTCGTTGACCGCTCTTTTATCAACTCCTCCCGCCATCAAAGGAGTCGCTCGCTAGCCATAAACTAACGATTCCTCCGCCGCCTCGTTCGCTACGCTACGCCATCGCCATACCCAACTCCAGCCACCACTACTCACTCATCTATTACATTGTCCGAAACCACCATAAATAATAACCTCGCGCGATCCCATCCCACGCCGCGCCATCTATCCATCTATTCACATCCTTTTGGGTTCGTCCAGTGCCAAATATTGGTCGGGCGCGCTAATCATTATCGATCCATTTCAATATCTCACTAACCACAATGCCCATAAATTTTAATGGTTTTGGATAGCGAACGGGCGAAGACGAACAAATTTCCTCCGTTATACTCATAAACATAATCAACACATTGATAATGTAAAACCATACTATTTCATTTGTATTCACCAAGATAAATCCTTATTACAAAACCATAAAAATATTGATTAAATTTCAATCGTAAATCACAATTCACGAGTTTATTATGTAAAAAAGCAACAATCGAGGTGATACTTCTGACGATATTTTTCTCTTAATTGATAACCATCTAATTTAACCCACTTACCCCGACCATTTGTTATAACACCGCTCAAATTAGCTTAAATCTACCCTCAAATTAGGATGTTAAAAAGTGACATTCCCATAGTATTTCTTCGGTTATCTTATTCGGTCCTTATCAAGGGTGGGTTGTGTGCAGTGGTAATAAACAAACACAGTTATTTTGAAGCATAAATTGCAGAGTTATTTCGATTATTTATGTCTGGTAAAAGGTAAGCTATATGAAATACATATTTGTGTTTTTTCTATCTTTTTGGCACAGATTATTTATAATATGACTATTAGTTACCTAAATAGAAAGATTTTGACAGTGATAATGAAATATTATATAGTATTTTTTTGCTGTTAAAATATCACAGGTGTTATAATACCTGGTAGTAATATAAGCATCTAATACATTTGTGTATGAATTTTTAAAGTTTGCATGAAGTTTAAAAGTTTACCGAAATAATAGAAGAATTGGAGAAAGCGGATGATGACACAACCTTGCTAAGTGTTATTATTATTTCGCCCCAGGATAATGCAAATGCAGATATAACAGACGATGATTGTTTGATGAAAACGTCGTGAATTTGCACAATCTTCGAGGTACAAATGTATTTTGATTATTACCTTGATATTTACTTATCATTATTGACTAAAAGTAATCGATATATGTGTTTTTTTAGGTTCGCAACTGAGAGCTGAAGCTGAGATCGTTTACTGTAAGTCTTCTTCGGTTGATGAAAATAATATGTCAATGTCTCATTTAGTTAAAAGAAGATGCAGCCAGTCGGCCATGCAAGAAACCAATCGCCGATTCTCCTGTGGCATCAACAGTGCCGAAAAATCAAATGTATACTTGGCGAAATCGACATGATCTGAGAGAACAAACAATGAGCCAACAAACAATGAGTTCAAAAAGACTGAGAGAGGGACTTTTCATCCAGAGAACATATTAGTTTGCAAATGGAACGACAATAGCGTAGTGGCCATTGCGTCTAATGTAGATAGCGTCGAACCACTGCATAAAGCGAAACGTTTCTCTCAACAGCAAAAGAAATATATCTTGATCGATCAGCCTTCTGTCATAAAAAAATATAA
>JAOPUG010000215.1:4362651-4373143 GCA_027564375.1 Micropterix facetella
TTATAACGATTTATATAATTGAATTTTATAACGTTTTCCCTCTTCTTTTTTGTGTTTTCTTTTTCTTCTTTTCTCTCCTTTTCTCTTTTTTTCTTTTCTTTGAGAACCATATGTTAGGGAAATTTTAAATAATTAATTTTGTATTACAGTTCTGTCCACCCTAGAACGGGTTCGTCCCAGTTGGGTGATTTGATGAATCAAATCAGCATGAGGTTAAGGTTTTGCCATTCGGTTCTTACTATTGTATGGCATTAATCAATGTATTATGGAAATTAATTCTTAAATAACTAAATAAAATTAATAAATTCGTTAATCTTATTTATAATGTCAAATAACCGCTATAGTCTTCGATTTCATATTAATCAATATTTTATTTCGAAAATAATAGGTACTTAGCAATTACGCAGCTATACCTTGTTTTAATGACGATCCGGTAGGTAGGTAAGTTTTCATTATAAACTTTAAATATTAGTTATCTACCTTCAGTAAATCTGTTTATTAGGTTAATGAAAATGTCTAATAAATAGTCACATAAAATGATAATTCATATTTACCTAGCCAAGTATTCGGTTTTTAAGTAAATAACTAAGTAGTAATGTACTTTCTTTTACCATAGATTCAATAAATAATGTTATTTAATCAATGCTTTTACTTACCAACTCTTTAATTTTAGGTGAAAAATTAAATAAAGTCAGCTCCGTTGCGATCTTTAAAAATTATAGAAACGACTCCAGTTAAATCTGCATTAAAGCAGGAAAAATACATAATTTGTGAAAAGGACATCAGTCATTGAGCAATAATTTAATTGATCGTACATGCTTGTACTGAGTAGGTATGTATGATTTTGGTAGTATGCTCTGCACTGAATCAATGCGATGTTGTGAATTCTACTGTTCTAGAGAGCGCTTTGCTGGGTTGCAAATGCTATATAATCTTTAGTTATCGAGTGGCTTTTGTCGGTCCCGTTTACTTCTAAAATGCCCGCTAAATGCTCATTTATTTCGTGTGGTAATTCAATATAATAAAATACGGTTTTTTAGATTTCCCACAAAAGAATGAAACAGACTTAAATATTGGATCGAAAATTGTAGCATCCGACGTTTTGGCGGTATTACAACAGTCCCTTTCCAGGGTATACCATGGACAACGATAGATGTAACATCGCCCAAACGTCGGGGTAGAGGTTTTGTTTTATGTATAAGATGATACGATGCAGTACCTGGTGATGAGTACCTACGGTAGAAGTACGGCACAGTACGAAAAAAGGGGATATTTTCCGTTGCCTTTCACACAGCTGTTATTGTGAATTCTATAGTCTAGAATCGAGGAAACTACTCTCTAGTCGAGCATTTCACTTCTCACAGATATTGAGAAGCTAGCTGCCACTTAATAGTATTAGTTTTAATAGGCTTTAATCCAATACCCTGACGTCGCAATATGCCATTGGCTCCCGAAGTGCACCAAGTTGTTCGCCGTCTAGCGTTCGGCGTTAAATCGCTTGCACCATAGTCTAAATTCTTACTTTAGCTGGATGACCCAGCATAAATACATAAAATTAATAAATTGAAATTATGACAGATTTTTTTGTGAATTACATTTATAACAAAATCTGGAAATTTTACTTCCATTGTATACAAAAAAATCCTTTAATAATTATGTTACTTTTGATATAGTGTTCCGTATTCTCATAATATGTTGTTTTAATATTTTGCATATCGTATTATTATAGATTTTAACATTCCTCGGAAGTAAGATTAGCTACGCCAGAGAAGGCCCAGTATTTTTTATTTTGTATATTTGAAGTAAACTTTTACATACCCATTTAGTATTTGTAAAGGAAGAAGCAGACATGCATTTTATTTTATAAATGTTATGTTACGTAATTGAATTTGATTTTTTTTATGAATAAATAATTATTAAAACTTAAATG
This sequence comes from Micropterix facetella, assembly GCA_027564375.1. NCBI lineage: Eukaryota > Metazoa > Arthropoda > Insecta > Lepidoptera > Micropterigidae > Micropterix > Micropterix facetella. Next base: position 4,364,582 of record JAOPUG010000215.1, read on the forward strand.
ACCTTAATTTGCAACCACGCTCACAAAAATAAAATAATAAATAATAAAGAAATCAAAAATATACAATGGAACAATAATTCCAGATTTTTTTAACTAACCTCAAAAATTAAGTTTTTATTCCCATGTATTAAGTTTCTGCATTATAGTTAGGTCATCCCGCTAAGGTAATAAAGCGAGCGACTGGACTCCGAACTCCACGTGGCTCATGAGCTGGCACCTCACGGGGAGCCAATGATTCGCATCGTGGTAGCTCCCCGTAGATGATGGCTCCTTGTGGTACAGGATAGAAATGAGATTCTCGGTTCCAGGCTGACTCAAGAGCGCAATTCCTGGTTTTAGACTGAACATCTAACGGTGCAGTGGAATCCACAGTGATGGCGTTCCAACAGTGATGCAGAAGGAAAAGTAAAACTACGACATGTAAAACAAATGCTGCAAAATCAAACAACCCATATACGGAAGTACCACCAGGAAATTGTGACGCGTAGCATGATCGCCAACATCATCATTATCATCGACATAGGGGATAAGGAAATTATTTGTTATATATATATAAGGGAAATATTATGTGTGTGTGTGCGTGTGTGTGTGTGTGTGCGTGTGTGTCTGCATGTGCGTGTGCTGCATGCGCGTGGGGGCGTGGAGGCGTGCGTGTGTGTGAATGTGTCTTTATCTACTGTATCTCAGAAACCACATGACCAATTAGGACCAAATTAAGTACAGAAATAGTACATCCTAAAGCCTAAATTTCAAAAGCGATGAGAGATATGCGCCATTTTGTTTCCAAAAGGCGGCCTTTTCAAAATTTAAATCCGTTAATACTGCTCCTAGAAAAATAAATAAAGTGACAGAGTTCTTATGTCATTTTCGACAATTCTTGCCTACACCACTTTTCGATATCTTCAATGAGTTTTGACTTAATAATCTGAAAATTGAATACTTTATAACTACGTACCTAATAATTATTGCTAGAATGGAAAACGAATTTGTCTCCGAATCCTGAAAATAATGCCTCTAAAATTAATAGAATATGGGTAGAATAAAAATGAGTAAATAGGAAAATCGAATCTTAAAATCGCGATTATTTTAGCCTATAAAAGATCAGTTAAATCGAAGAGAATAAAACAAAGGATTTTAAAATCGACCAAATAAATTAGCGGGCTTATTATAGCTAATATCTAGAAAAGCGAAACATTGTATGTCTCTTCACACAAGACGAAATTTGGGAAAGTATAATTATGATATTGTATATCAACCAGATATTTTCAAAATTAAGATTGCGTACTTTATATTTCAGGAATTTTTTGGTCAAAATTACATAAATCGGCCCCTTAATGAGATACGGAACGCTCGGCGCGCGAGTCGACTCGCACCTTCCGAGTTTTATTTTTACATGAGGATAAGTGGATACAATGTAATATGGGGATATTTCAGCAGTCCACTGTCGCTTTGTATGCGCAGCGCTGATAGCCGCGCTGCCGCTACGCCGCGCCGCTACCGTGCGGACAGCCAGGCCTTGATTACGTGCGTGTGCCATGTCGCTGGAGAATCTGCGCAGTCGCCGCTCGCGCGTCGATCCGATCTAACTGAACCACCACCCGACCTGCAACTGCGGCTGCGCCCGCGCCGCTTCGTAGTGTTCGCGTGCGACCGCCGCGACCAGTGTCACAGTTTACTTACTCTTCTTCCAACTACCGCATATTAGGAAACAATATTATATATTCAAGGTAAGCAAATACTACTTTTTTATGTTAGCGAATTTATTATTAGAATATAAAACCACAAAAAGACAAACTTCTTTGCTTAATGCAAACAAATGTAAGACATTTTGAATAATCGCATACAAGAATGTCAGGATTTCTAAACTCGATTAGATACGTATCTCTGTTACTGAATAAACATAAGTGGTATATTTTCGTGCCATGGGACATAATAATAGTCGAAATAGTTATGTTTTCGTATCGTCAAAATTATAAAAATATATTTCATTTTATATCTTAATTTTAATTATTAATTACGCAGAATAATAGCTGAAAATGTTGAGAAAACAACGCAGAGTAATGTTAGTAGGAACATCGTTGAAATTTATTTTAATAATTTTATTTTCCATGCCTTTTAAAAAATGATTTTATATACTTAATTCGATTAATAACAATAAAAATGTTTGTGTTGTTTCTTGTGTCCAAAGCACTTACAAATCTATAATTTAGTTTAGTTTTAAAGAACCAGTGGATTCCTACTGCTGTTTAAGATTTAATTATTTGTATCATAAAATTCTCAGAATACTCCGCGGTCTGTCTGTTCTATAGACAAAAATCGCAGGATCCTGATGGCACCCACTTGTTATTAATATGAATTACTCCATAGAAACGATGTTAAAAGAAAGAGATTCAAAATTCGAATATCTCTGTCTTGACATAAGATTTAGCGTTGCCAGTCCACAAAAAAAACTATAACGTTACCTACCCACATTTAATTCTTTTTATTATATAAATAAGAATAACACATTATTGAATGAGGCGGTCTATTATTAAGGTGACTACCTCTTTCAAACAGTGAAAAATAATTATTTTGCAGTAAAATTTATTTTACTCCCATGTGCAATTGAACAATAAAGAAAATATGGGTATTGTAGCAAATTCCTTAATCTTTAGTATTATGAAGCAAAATTTCAACATTTCGATTTTTTTCTGAATAAAAATAAATAAAAGCTGAATTCATCACCTTTTTGTATTTTACATTTTTCTTGGAATCTATAGCGGCAAACAACTTGAAATTATATTGGTATGATGTGCCAAGTAAATAATTAAAATGTGATGAAACCATATAATTTTTCTTTTATTTTTTTCATTATAACCTTTCAAAGAACCAAAACGAGATATTATTTGCGGGTGTATTGCGTCCCGCTGGTGATTCGCTTGCAATTATAGGCTTTAGGTGTATTGCGGCCGGCTGGTGTTTTCATTGGTGTATCATTCCGCTTTATTTAGCCAACAGCGGCCCCTTAAGCCTGCGATATAAGAATCACTAACAACAGAAAGGGAACGATTGCCTTTTTGGAAATTTTACAGGAGATACAATAAACAGTGGACTGAAAAATGTTCCCAGGTAACCCTATTAGTAGAAACATAGCTAGTAGATATTACATTGTTGTTTTATTTATCCTAGCATAATTGAATCATAAACGTTACTATTACTGTTGCACAAAAATATTACCTGTTACTGTAAACGTGAATCAAACGTGACATTTTTGAAGTACGTATTGCTCTTAGAGCTCTGTAGAAAATTAAAGAATTATATTATTTTACTTACTTGATAGACACATCAATAGGTATCCATTTTAATATTTTCTGATGCGGCCTCCGATTAAAACAGCAGGAGGTGCTTTCATGATTGCCCCACAAAAACGTCACGATTTCATGAAATCAACACGTTTCTGGGATAAAATGTACCACTGCGATTGAAAAGTTCTGGGATACTGATATCAAAACAACCTATATTGCAGTAGGTAATCTTGTGTAATATGGAAAGAAAGAAATGTTAAAAAACACATTTCGACAAAAGGGCAAACATTACCTTTTTACAGTTTCTAAATTGTTTCTTTGATACATCTCAATGTTTTTGGGCAACTGAAATTCTAATTTATTGTAAATGTTGTTAAGATATTATTTAAGAATAAAAACGAATCGTATATAAATGAAAGTTTATCATAACAGGAAGTCTGGTATTACCGAACATTACGTAAATAATTCATGCAATTCCAATTTAAGGGATTTAAATTAATTCAAGTCTAGTGGCGTCGAATTAAAATCAAATAAACAAATGAACACTGATTCAGAATTATTTTATCTAATAATCAACGATTTGATATCATAAAAATATTAAATATATACTTACTTCGGACGCGCATATTTTATAAACTATGTCTTGAAATACTCGTGATACTGCAATAGTGTATTTCCTAATTTGATATGACAATGAAGTTCGCTCACGCGTTTATCAAATATACTCATCGAATTAGACATATTAATAGGTAGCCTAGTGTGATGCGAAGTGAACACAGTGACAGTTATTTATTTGTGTGGTTCATTTCAACAGTAGCGGTGGAAGCCGACACTCTGGCGGTTTAATGTATCGTCTCCTGAAAGCCACTCTTTCCGGATGAACTCGCTGTAATCGTGAGGACTAAATCGACCGGACATCATGCATTCCAACGTGTGCCAACGGCTTTTACTCGGTAAATAATCAAATCTTTATTTATATTTATTTGTGAAGTGCCATTTGCATGCTTTTCGTTTTTGCTTGTTATTAGTTTTGATTGCAAAATCAAGCAATCCACTAACAATTTAACAAATATACAAGTAAGACTACTTGAAAGCTTATATAATGAAGTATCGTTATAAATTTTCAGGCATCTTATTTGTGGGCTGGTTTGAGCAGCATTAAGAATCGAAAAAAAGTATTCAGCTGTTTTGTTTGTCAAATATTGTTTATCTGTGCGCTCAATTATTTACTTGCTTCTCTATCTTGCTTTACATTTTAATTATTTTATTATCGGAAATATACAGCATATAGTGTTTTAATTTTATGTGGAGGACTTATCTAAAATAAAGCCAATACATATTTCACAGTGATTCAAATGTAGTTATTTAAACAGCAGAAAGAAACGTTAAATATAACACAGTAGAAAAGACTGTTAAATTTATGAAAAACAATATGAGTGCATGTGAGGAAAGAAGGTGTTTGTGAGGATGAAGAGCGCATGTCGATGACATATAACACAGAAATGGTAGGTATGTACAAAAACAATAATTTTACAGGAGAGCGATTTGAAGTTTGACTTTATATTAATATTAATGAAGTAGTCACACTCAGCCATTTAGTAAATCGAGAACCTTTGCGACAAGATAAAATTTTCTGTGTACTTATAACAATATTGGAAAAATGGATATACCACTTATGTGTTCTACGTCATCGATTTGTGAGTTGCTTTGACTTATTGCTTTGAGTTGCTTTGACTATTATTATATGTTAGATTGTGTGTGTGTCTCTTCATCTAGACCACTCAGTTTCACCAAATTGTTGGGTGTTTATAGATCTTGTGGCCTATATTTGGAATAGACTTCGCACACCCGATCCGTAAGTCACCCTTTGGCTTCACGCAGCTGAAGATCTCTTCTTACCATACATCGAAATCTAGGCTTACCAACTGTCTTCATCCTATGGGGGTGTCCCCAAATGCCTTATTGAGGATTTTGTCTGGTGATGGTTTCTTGATATGGTCCTGCCACTGTATACGCTCACTCTTCATCTCTACAACTATCATGGGCTGGTCCATACATTGCAGAAACTCTTCGTCGTAGCGCACACCCGCCATATATAATTTTTTCTAAGGGGCCAAATATTTTGCGCCAACTCATGCAATTGGTTGATTTCTTTTCCATTATCAAAATTCAATCGGTTTTGTTTATAATTAAATAAAGAAGATATCGTATATTGTTTAAATTGTGGAATTAAATAATGTTCTTGTTGTAATTTAAGGTCTTACAATATTTTGAAGATTAGCAAATCATGTTCCTTACAATATTAATAGGGTAGTTGCTAATTTATTATTCTCTATGTTTTTCGGGAAGATAATTTATACATATAGATTTTTCTGGATATATTTTGGTTGAAATAATTATTGCTGGATGTTGAAATAAAACTTAGATTTAGATATAGAATTGCAAAAAATATATAATCAACGCTAGGAGTAACATCCTGTTTAGCTAGATGAAAAGATTCATCTTAGAGCTAGGTGCAAAAGATGAACTAGGTGCATGGTATTTATTAGACATAATAATATGTACATACTTACATACATAGTATTGTACTTACATACATGGTATCGTACTTACATACAATTGTACATTTAAATTTACGATAAACATATTTGTATACCTACACTGGAAGATGGCAAGTAAGATATCCAGATCTTGCTTACGGTATTTTGTTTTTATTATATATATAATTAGTTAGATTGAATACCGTTACATTCCATAGTAACATGCATACATCGTAGTTGTTGAAGTTTAAGAGTTCTTAAAATTAGATTTATCGATGGTAAGGTACCTACTTACTGAAAATACGACGTTTGTTTGTATTAAAGTAAGTAGGAAAATCAATTAAAACTGATAAATTGTCGTCATTCATGAAGTCATGTGCAGTAGTATGTATGTAGTAGCATATCTCAATTGAAAATTGATTCTGAATTGAAAATATGACATCTCAGTAGATCTATTCCATAATGCATAGGCATATGCGTGATAATAAATGCAGGGATTTCTTCTAACATGACGTATCTTTTTCATTCCACTTTTTACAAGAGCAACCAAAAACGTTCCCCAGTCAAAAATAAGCTCTATATGATAGATTTATCTCTATACGTGATTATTTTTTTTAATTTGTGCAATAATTAATGATTTAAATATACATTATATGTACTACTCATATATTACAAAATATAAGACAAAATTTGAGAGTGAGAAATATGTCGTGTTTTTGTAAAATATGTGCAGATGTGTAGTTTTTGTTAAAAATAAATGAAACACACTCATAATCAAGTACCCAGATTAACTTCTTTTTATGAATACGTGCTACAAATCCCTTCTCTCTTCGTCTTTAAAACAATTGCTTATTTTTTATTTTTTTTTATAAAGCCTCTGGTTTGTGGACGGAAATCTGGCTCGATCATCCATTCTGAAAGACGGGAATAATATTGCTTTTTTTTTACAAAAGACCGTAAGTGCAGTTAAATAGTTTGTTGACTAAAAGAACTCCTTTTATATACGTAGTTCTTGTAAAATTACTTGATTTTTGGAGCGAGTTTGCCGGTTGTGTCAAATTTCGAATGACGTGGCATCTGTTTCAAGCAATCCAGTGATATAAATAGCAAAAAATACTAAAAATGCAGTTACTCAATATTTGTAAAAAAACCTTGTAACGTGTTTGTTCTAATTGGTGGTCAGTGGTATCTTTTAAGACTTACAACAGCTTCAAAGTCACTTGAGGATGTGCAGATATCTATGCGTTAAATATTCTGGTGTGTAGCTCCTCTTCTCTTGGTTAGTCGCCGTTGGTTTATGTAGTATTGGTTGGTATCTAGATATGTAAGACGTAAAGTTGTAGACTTTTAAGATTTGGGTTCCATCGCTGTACTTAATTCCCCGTATCCGCTACATGCCAGTTAGGAATACCGCTTTAAAGGTTGAGGACCGCGCAAGCGACCTCGGACCTGTGACCAGACGGGGGATCGGAGGAATCTGATCCGCATCTGGTAGTAAGGGCGGGAGGAGCCCCAATGGGCTTGAAAATTCCCAGTGCCTCGCGGTAAGGCGTTGGACTCTTACGGGCTGAGGTGGAGCATGGTACGTAGATTGTATCGTCGCATAAAACCTTAACGACTGTCTCTGCGTTTCGCCTCGGGGTGATAAAATGATCAATATTGTTAAAACGTTCCGGGGTGGACGGGTTCGCCCGTAGCAGTTGACACTTTATCTGCCCGCATGAGTCGGCCGGTTCACTGGTGATCGCCGCTAAAAGACGAGTCATGGTTACCAAAATAGAAACCCTGATTCTAGTAAAGTATTATGATATGAGCAGTACATATGTGAACAGTATAAAAGTGACAAGATTCATCGGCTGGTTCACTAGGTATAGCCGCTCAGACGCGTTATGGTTACAAAGAATTAACGATGACTAGAAAGGCTGATACTTGTATAGTATTAAATTATACTTAATACCTACGTAAACAGAATGAAAACTGACGATATTCGTCGACAGGTTCAGTAGCTATAGCCAATTTAAAATCTAATCATATTTAGTACTGAAAGAAATATATTGTGTAATAATACTTTTCCATCATTCCTATCGTGTCCAACATCGACATTAGGTATACATGGAAACATATAAAGAATAATTTTAAAACCGAGTATACACACCTACTGTGTTCGCTTTTGTTATACTTAATGTTCATATAAGAAAACACAACTAGTTTAATTTTTTTTATTGTAATAATTGCGTAGCATGCGACACAAGTATTTCTGTATGGAAACTTTTCTCAATGGTGATGTTAAAACGTTACTTTTGGAACAAATCGATTAATATTAACCTATAAATTTAATGGCAACGTTTCTTATGAGGTAATTATTTAGACACACACAAAATAATCGAATAAAACAAGAATTGAAAATAAATCAAATATATCAACGTCAAACAAATATATCAAGTCAACACCAACACCAAAAATAACGTTTTAAAACGTTACTTTTTGAACAAACAATATTAATCTATAAGGATAGTGGTAACTTTACGTATTAGGTACTTATTTAGACATACCTATACAACATAATCGAAAAAAAAAACAATTGAAAATAAATCTAATATAAAATCAACATCAAACAGTTGTATCAACATTAACATCTACGCCAAAAGAAACGATTTTAAAACGTTACTTTTGAAACAAGTAGATTAATATTAATCTATAAGGGTAATGGTAACGTTTCTTATTATGTTTTTATTTAG
>JAOPUG010000215.1:4382267-4395316 GCA_027564375.1 Micropterix facetella
TCAATTGCTGTTCTAATCAAAATGGCTGACAGTTCGCGCGCATTCTAGGCATAGAGTAAATACAGACAGTTCGACCAACTTAAGATTTTTTTTTTTTTTAAAGAAGTCACAGGAGCTAAGTCACAGGGTATATCGGGTGGATTCAATACCAGATTCTTAAATAAACGCCTTTGTTCTGAGGAAAGTGTGTGAAGACGCTTTGTCAGTGCAACATGATTTCCCTAAACCCGGTCTGTTGTCGTCTCTCCTGCACAGCTTTGAAAACTTTTAGCAATGCAAATGGTGTGTACCATTCTGAGTTAACTGATCTACAATTTTCTAGCATTTTTCTCCACTACGAGAGAGTAAAAACTGGCTATCTAAAAATACCCATACCGACGAACGCTTCTTGATTTCAGGATCATACTGATATATCCATGTTTCATCGCAAGTAATGATTTCAGAAACAAGGCTTGACACCCCATTTTCGAAACATAGTCGCATTTCTCGGTACTAATCCATACGGGTTTCTTTTCCTGTTTCGGAGAGCACACGAGGTATCCAAAAGCAGCAAAGTTTCCTCACGCCAAGATGTTCGTGAAGGTGGTATGAATACTAACCGAATAAATGTGTAAGATTATCTCTACCTATGTTCTTAAATGTGATTTGTGGCAATTCAGTAGTCCCCACATTGTCAGCAATGACTGCCATCATCTTCAAGGTTAGTCCATTTCTATCGTAATCGTCAAGGCTAGTGCATTTTTATCATCATCTTAAGGCTAGTTCTGCCCCTTTTAAATTCGTTAAGAGATCTTAAATCGTTGCCCGAGAAGGAGTAGATTCGCCTAAAGCTGATTTTAAACGTTCAAAGCTTAGTACTTCATATAAACCAAATTTCATAATAGGTCATATGTTCACATGGTTATATGTTCACACGCAAATGTTTTCTCTTGAGTTCCATTGTAGCGGACGAAAAGACGAAAAGTAGACAGAATATAATTAAATACCAAATAAGATATTGTTTTTTAAATGTTGCAAATGGTTTTCACATTCGATATTTAAATAAATTTGTAATTTAAAAACATAGAATATAGGATGCGTTCCATTTTCAAATTTCGAGCATCTCAAAACTTATATAGTGACCTTTGTATATATCCTAACGATGAAACTCCGATATGCTAAACTAATTGAACGTAGGTACCCAATTATTTGATTAAATAATTGGCCTCTATTGAAACGTACCTATTTCAAATTATCTCCTTTGTGATGTGATGAGGATAATGGATTACCATTCGTTTATTTAAGTGATTAGCGATACAAAGCAAAAAAATGACCAATTAAAGTTCGAGCAAGCAACATAGGTAGATAAATATATTAAATCAGAACAATGTGCAACATATTTACATAACTAAAATTTACGCTATTTAAAAAAAATAGATAGTAAGTTTTTAAATATGATATATTTTTTAATTTTGTACCATGATACCATTTACAACATCACACGAAGACTGGTTCTTGTAGGCGGATAATTTACATGTGTATATTAATACTGGATTAGGTATTAGACAAATTTCGACAGTTAATGACGATTTCATTATACATTCTTCTAAATAGATAAGATTTTACGAATTTACCTCGTGAAGTTTTTTAGCACCCGACGTTTCGGCGATGTTGCACCCGCCGTTGTCTAGGGTAGACTGAAAAAAAACTTTTTCTAATTCGTTCAATCTTATCTATTTATAATATCAAATAAGCGCGATAGTCTTCCATTGCATACATTCTTCTAATACTGGCTTATAGTATTCTATTAATATGACCAAAACTGTTAAATTTCCTGAACCTGTAAAATAACGCGTAGGTACCTGTATTGATAATATATTTACTAATAAATATCGACAAATTGACCGTTAAAGAATTAACTTGCGGTATTTCGGGTCATAAGCAAATTAACCTATTCTGTAAAAAAGAAAGCTGCTATGGTTCCGTAGCATTTATAAAACAAAAGTGACAGGTGCAAATGTTGAGTATATCCAAGAAGCCTTAATACGTTCAATGTCAGATTATAGTATTACTGACACCAATTGAATAGCATTATGCCAATCAAACAAGTAAGTGCATTTTAACGACTGGGCAACAACAGGAATAAACATATTAAAACAAAGAATGTTATCAATGCATCAAATATTATTAAATAGAAGTGATACAAAATTGCAGGAATATTCTTTAAAAATATAAGAAAGTTTACAAAAATGTTATACGGTTGTTAAAACAAATATACCACCTTCAAAATATTAATATAAATATATCTAACAAAATTAAGGCTTCTTAAGGATATTATTAAATCAGAGACCTCTCAACATTCGCCCATTGCTACCAGTATCACATTAAATGTATATTATATTTAGTACAATGAATGCCATGCACGCTGCAGGATAATTTAATGATTATTTTGGAGCAATAGGAGGAAATATAGCACCTAATCCACCAGTGGCTCCGGTTTTGGCATTTGAAATCTTGAAGGATTTTCGACCGCGTACTCCCTAGTCCCTCTTTTTAGGAGGAGATCATAAAAATAACTCAATCCTACAAAACAAAGTCATGGATTGATATGTAGCGTGTATCCAGTCACTTGTTAAAGACATCAACGTCTGCACTTGCAGATTACCTTTGCTTTTTTTTTAATACATCCATGGAAGACGGAATTAAAATTAGCAAAAGTAGAACCAGTATTTAAAAAAAGGATGTCGCGAAAATATCGGTAACACAGGACACATTCGATTATTCCTGTCTTTTTGTCCTGCCCTGATTATTTAAAGAAATATTTTTGAGTCGCCTCATTTCAGATTTCAGGCTGGATTATCTATTGACGATGCTGTTTCCTAATTCATGAAAATTTAGACGGATTTGCTATTTTTAAATGGTTGTAGGTCTACTTTATGACCTTCCGAAAGTATTCGACTACATATATAACAAAATTCTTCTAAGTAGCGACGAAAATTATGGAATTCGTGATAAAAGATTAAATTTACTAGAATCCTATCTACAAAACAGGTACTAAACTTCTGAAGTAAGCGGAGTTATTCATTACTTTATTTTAATTTTTTTTTATTAAAGTAAGGTAACAGCATGCACTTATAATTAAATACAGAGTTCTTCAAAAGACATGTTCTTTTGCCGTTTATAACTTACACCGTGAAAATAATTCGACACATATTTGTTTGATTATTTAGGGTATATATTGTATTAAACTATTAGTATATCTGAAATTAATAGTAATATTGTAGCGTTCATAACATGTAGACGAAGTATAAATATGAATGTATAAATATATAATCATATAAGCATATAATCGTAAAAATACAGCCAGCCTATCACGGTAGGAGTCAAACACGAGTTGTTCGCGTCGGGCTAGGCACCGGACGAACCGCCTTTGAATCCTCTCCAGTTGGGCATTGTTTATATTGCGGAGACCAAATGGGAGATGCGAATTTGAGAATGCTGCGCACATACATAGCTGTTGTATAACGTCACTGTGGCCCTCAACAAAAACCCCAGCATTCTGTACGGCTTACGCCCTCCCTGGTACGCTCTTGGGGGACACATTGTTACCAAAGGTGTTCCTCAAGATCCATTCTAGAAACATGTATCTTCCTGGTGTATACTAATGACCTGCTGGGGTATGTGTCATTTCGAGATATATTATATTTTTGCTGATGACATATCCTTAATATTCAGTGATAGAGACAAAGGTGATAACTTACTGTAATCGTTTAACAGAAATGAACTATGGCTTAATATTAACGAGGCTAAATTAATTATATTTCAATTGAGACCAATACATAGTCTTTTCAAATAAAAACAATACCATTTTTATCTTAAAATTGTTGACAATATATTAATTTTAGATATAGTAATTGACAGAGAATTGCAGTGAGCAATCCAAATTTACCAATTAGCTAATAAACTATACTATAACTCCATTTATTCCATCAAAAAAAATATTGTAGTTTCGCAGCAGAGAAATGTGTGTAACTCTCTAGAAATCTATTTCAACTGCCTAATGGTATATGGACTTCAATTTTGGGGGAATGCCACAACTAGCAGACGAATTTTTATTCTACAAAAGAGATCACTGCGAAGCCTATATAAATTGCAGACTGGATCTCTTGCAAAGAATGCTTTATCGTATACATAAAAAAACACTCAGAAATAATGACCATTCGTATACGTATTTCAGTGCCTTACGTACGCCTGACTTCGTTTAGAAAAAACAATGTTGACGTCAATTCTCACAACACGCGGAGTAAATTCCAACTATGCATGCCTCGTATTAGTAGATTAGCTAAGGTCCAAAATAGTTACTTATGTCTGAATAATAAGTCCATATTACAATGTTCTCCATAACGGTATTAAAATGTTAACGACTTGCAATTTTAGAGAAGAATCAATGATGAATTGATAAGTAACCCATTTTACTTTGACGAATTTGAGAAGTACTTCTTCATTAGTAGTTGTCGTATTATATTAATATGTACTTAAGTACTTAGGTACTTCTTAATTTTGATTATGTAATTGTAACGTTTTCTCAGATGTAATAGTTATGTTAGGGACGATTATATTGATTATTGATTTGTCCATCTATTATTTTAACTATTTTAAATCTTTTATAATTTTGTTTTTAGTTATAAATTCGGTTATTGACTGTTTCGACTATTTCATACCTATATTAATCAATTGTATATTTATTTTAAAAAATATTTTCCTTTGACTATTTCAATTATTTTAAAAGAGCGTGGGTACGAAATACCTACCGACATTATCTGTAATATGTGCATAATTTAATTTTACTCTCTAATCTCGTTAATAGTACGAGTAATATCTATTATAATCATCATGCATACTTGATATAAAAAATATTGTAACAAGTACCTACTACTCAAAACTGGTATTCGAGCTTATTCACGAGGCAGACGCGTACGACTGCGTCTATTTTTCGACATCATACATGACGTCATAATGATATCGCTGCAGGTGTGGTGCGTATTTGTGTAGGTATATCCTGCTGCATCGAGAATACGCCCCATTGTATAGGTTCATATTTTGTAAATATGTATACTTTACCAAATTGATACATTAACACATCCAAGAGAATATTGTCCGTCAATTGGACAAGAATGTATGTAAATGTAAATATAATGTAAAATATGTACATGTATATTTAATATAAGCTGCCCTCTCTAGCTTCGCATATGATTTTTTATTTAATTTATTGTTTGGGATGAGATTATAATGTCGACTAAAATTTTGGTGGAATTCTTAGCCAAAACTTAATTACGAAATACGATTTTTTTTAATTAACAGATGGTGCTTTTTCGTGGATTAATCTTATTGGTGAGGTGGAAGTAGTAAGGCGACAATATTCCAATAATTTCATCTGTATTTCGGTGTATGTTTTATTAAATTTCTCTTTCTACTTTATTGGCTAAGTTACCTATCGATGTCATCGTTGACATGACACGCGAAAGGACCACGTAAAATTGTCCATGGGAGAAACACTGAAAATACGCCGTCTTCGCAGCTTCATATAGGCTCGTAGGCGTCAGTCATTATTACATCGCTGCGTAGACTTTTAACGCCAATAACTGCCCATCCAATGATGATAGCTACAAACTGTGAAGGACATATTCTATCTATATTAGGTGCCTGAAAAAGAAACATTTCTCTAAGATTACTATAAAAAAAGTTTTCATTTTAAAAGATTCTTTGAAGAAGTCGTGGTTTTGGCTCATATCTCGAAATATCAAACGTACCGCTTTGAATTATGCACCAGTCGATTCACCGATACCCATTTCCAGATAGAAATTAAAAATAAATATTGGTCATAAGTTTAGTTTTGTGTTATAAAAGTTTAGAAGTCGCACTGGCGTAGCCGTTTTCTATCAACACTTTTTACAGATATTGATGTACTTTACAGTTTAACCTTCCCCGAACAATAGTCTAAGACTTAGGCTCTTAGGCCCTAGGCAATAGAAAAAACTAAGAAAATTAGAATCTGTAAATGTTGTCAGAGTACGTTAAAGTTAAAGTTAAAAGCTAGACCCCATATTCTCACACTTTATTCTCTCGCAGAGTCTACTACCGCTATATATGTACATCTGAAGTTTACGGAACTGGCCAAAAAAAATTAGAATAATTAAAAAAGGAACTCTTTGACTGTAGAACAAAGTTTGCGTCATCTGTCATTTGTTTTTTTTTCATTGTGGCATCATTTTAAAAAGTGTGTGCCTGCTTTACGATGAAATTAAGTCGTGAAAATTTTGGCTAAATAATTATTTACGATTTTAAGTGTAATTTGACAGTTCAGCAGGACTCGCTTGGCATCAGACTGTTTTTAGCGATGAAGAACCAAGCAAGACGACAAATTATAGCGAGTTTGTAGAATTCAAACGCGGTCGTATAAACTCAGTGATGGATTTCGTGAAGGTCAAGCGTCGACTGCTGTCAACAACAAAACATCGATGCTGTGCGCCATTTGATTGAAACAGACGGACATGTGACCTACATACCATGAGAGTTGGGCATCCTTAAGCACATACATGAGTCAGGTACAGTCAATCCTACACAAATATTTGGCTATAAGAAAGCTGTGCTCGCGGTGGATCCCGCAAAATTTAATAGAGGCACAAAAACCTGGACTTTTACTTGATGTAATGCCATGCTTGCCAGATTCAACGAAGGGGCGTTAAATTTGGTGTGGAACATAGTAACAGATGACGAAACATGAATTTACAGCTACGATACCTAAACAAAACAGGAATCGACCATTTGGGTCGTTCAAATTGAACCCAACCAAAGTGGTGCGCGTGCAAAGTGCCGCGAAGCGGATGATCGTTTCTTTTTTTTGGATAACTGGACACGTGGCTACTGTTGCTTTAAATAATCATCGTATCCTGAATGCTGATTGGTACACTTCCATTTGTTTGCCGCTAGTTATTGACGAACTCTGTAAAAGCAACCGTAAACGCTGCATCATCTTGCACTGTGATAATGTCAACTCTCACACGACCAGTAGACAAACGAATTTTTGAAGTCGCAAAACGTATGTAGAACTCATGAGCTCCATACAGTCTCGACTTGGCACATTGTGACTTCTTCTCGTTCCCCATAATTAAGAACCAATTACGCGGTCAACGATTTTTATCGCCAGAATAGGGAACATGTTTCTGAGGTCGGAAGGAATGGAATATAGGTTATAAAAATTGGTTTATACGGATGAAAAAGTGAAAAGCTCACGGAGAATATTTTGAGGAAATATAAATTGATATTTGGCCATTAATTGTAATTTTTATTAATTGTAATCAGTGTTGCCGTCATTATACCTATGATTCTTTGATATTGTAAGAAAACATGTTTTTAAGTGATATAGTATTTTTTTAATATGTTAATTTAACGCCTATATTGACATTAATAATTATGAGTGCTTCATTTAAAGTATTTGTCGTTCGTAGAAACTAAATATTTATTGATCTCAACAACATTCAGGGTAGGACATACAGATCGTGTTTTTTTTGTCGAGCCAGTCGTAGGCAGTTGTATGTATGTGCCGTAATATTCACTTGCCCTCTTTTCAGATAATTAGAGATTTTGTATATTATGAAATATTTCCTTGGTGTAACAGTGTATAGAGGTACAGACTGTGCTATGCATATATAATGTCTATACAAATCATCGTGTAAAGTTATCAATTTTTACTACCTAAGTATTACGAATCGATTTTCTTTGGGTCATTGTAACATAAATTGCCCGGAAAATGTTTTGTTTGATTTAATTACAGGTGTGTGTGGTTGGTTAGGCATGTCGATCCGGATGAGCGGTTCAATGGAAAAGTATGTGTCGATTATAATCGGAGTTCTGTAAAGCGTATAATAAACGTTCCGATTTCCATTCAGACGGTGGACAGAGACACGCCACAAATTATACCATTCGGCACAATAGACATGACCTTCTACGCTGGATCTCTGTCGGTTGTCCTTCCGCGACCTTACCAACATACGAGATCAAACACCTAAATACCGTTCAGATAACGGTACAATTTTGCTTTAATCAGACCGATACATCTAATATAGTAATCGAGGAATAGCTGCATATATGGAATAGGCAGGTATTATGGAATATAGCGATTTCTCAGCTTGTGTTAGTGACTAGTCAACAAAATATCAGTTCAACCTTTAGTTAACAACAATTGACAAGGACGCAACAGTATGCCCTAAACACGACAAGCGATATATAAACTTTTGTTTTTAGCATGATAGAAGTTGGCAAGAGTAATTATTGTTTATAAACATTGTTTATAGTTTTTGTGGATGCAGACTCGGACTATTCAATTTATTTTGAATCACATATAGTTGGACCAAAATAATCGCTGTTCCCATTCAGATATTACAAGTTTTATACAGGAAAATAATAGTAGTTATAATAGTGAAATTATCAACGTTTGAAATATAACACGCAGGTGGCTCAAATCTTTATGAATTCGTTAATCAATTGAAAGATATAGAAAAAGAGTACGATGTATGCTTTGACAGAAGAATAATAAGGATACGATGCCTCATAATTGTTAGGTGAGTATTGTATACACAATTGTTTATAACAGAGTAGAAAAAGACGAATTTACAGAGTGTGGTTAGCATACAGCAATATTTTTCAAGTGCTGATTCTGTACATCAAACTAAATAAGGAAATTGTTTTTATTTTTTTTCTGAAAGAACGTGATCTTAGATATCGAGAGATTTTTTGTACAACTCAGTTTTTCATGTAGATTATTCTACAACTTTCCTATACACCTTTGTGTTGTTTTATTTGTTTATAGTTGAATTACTTTGTTTTAACTTATTTCAATTTTAAATACAAAGTTTTATTATAACCATTAGGTACTTTCTCATATTTGCACCCTATTCTATATTACCATAGCAAATATATTTTTTGAAAATTATCTTATGTGCCTAAACTTTATCCGTAATCCAATCCAGCTGTACAAACAACTAATTAGTCGCTTTGCCGGTATTTTAGAGTTAAACTTTAATAAAGTTAAAAATCTGATAAAAAACAAACAGTATTCCATATTTGCACCGTGTACTCTAATTAATCGTGCAACTGAATTTATTAAAACCATAAAATTCTGCACCGAACAAGAGTTGTTGACCTTCGCGATGCCTATGCCTAAATAAGAATTGGAAACAAGTCATTGGAAAAAACTACACTCCACTTTACAAATTTTCCCTCTAATTAATACATAATATGTTTCCAAAAATCAGAAGTCAGAAGTCAGAAGAATTTTTAGAAACGTCCATTTTATTCAAACTACTTATTATAAGACGCAATAGAGATCGTTTCTCTGGTCGTTTTGAAATATTCTCTGAACCTTTGAATTTAGGCAATAAAAACGCAACAGCGGATCGAACGTCGATGAAATATACGAGATCCGATTGTCAACGGAAAAACCACAGAAGTTACTCAATTTATTACCTAAATATGAGTGGCTAAACAGTGAGGAATGATACTTAATTGTTTGAAGTCTTTATTGTGAATACTTTCACTAATAACAATGGGCTTGTTATTCCGATGCACTTCCTTCAAACCAAACAGAATCGGCAATTGACATATCGTCTGTTACTTTGTTGACACAAAAATCTGTTCAGGGATCGCCCGGTATTATTTCAAAAAGTAATAACAGGAAAAGTAGCGATACACATCGGATACTTAGACCCGTCCCGTGATTGATAACTCATGACTTATCCGAAATGACTTAAAACCTATTCCAAGAAGTTTCCCTCGTCATCACGATTTCAAAAATATCCATATACGCTATGCATGCTCTACCTTTTGGTCAGATCCTCCTCCAGGCCAATTAAACCAGGATTCACCTGCAGCAGCACCTGTGGGGCTCGGATCCAATTTGTTGGTATTGCTTAGGGTCACCCAGGGAGGCTACATACCAAATTTGGTTAAGATCGGACCACGGGAAGTCTTTGGACGGATAAACAATGAAACAAACGGACAAACGCACATCATGTGCATTAGTTAGACTATATGGCCCGTCATAGGTAATTACTACGGTCGGACCAAATAGCAGCGACGAAGTTGAAGGTCAAAATACGATTTACAGTTCCTCTGATCAGTCAATTTATTTCTCGGTAGCGCTCACTAAACCGTGAAATTCGTTGAAAATATACTAAAAATGTTCACGAAAATAAATCAGTATTTTTAGTGGAAAATTCTACTATTCCGTCTCTTTGGTATATTTTCTGAATTTCTGACGTAATATATAATATCTTCATGATATCCTCGACTAGACATAAAAACGACACTGGAAATACAGGCCAAGGGAGGCCAGTCGTCTAATAGGCCGTTCCGCGACGATTTGAATTCCTAATATCTTCGATTATCAGCGTCATATATTTCAACGATGGCGACTACCTATATTCGGTCATTTCTATCTGGTCTATTAATTAATAGCTTAATTCAATCATAGGTAGATCATTAATCTACAGTAAGTATGGTGTTTTTACAAACAACTTACTATCACATGGACCGGTATATTACGTTTAAATAAATTAAGAGTTGCTAACGTTCAAAACTTCATTATATTCGACTGCAGATGCATAAGAAGACCGCTAATAGACGACATAAAAGAAATCTCTATAAAATAGAGAAAAGAATATATCGCAATACCGTCTGTATGTAACTCAGCACGGATTTGATAAATGAAAATCAGTTTTTTTATTACCGTAATATCAAGCAGTCACTGAAAGGTAGTGACTTTAGTCGCCTTAATCGGAAACACTTGAACTCAGTTGATTCTCCTTTCACCCCCCCCCCCCTCCTCCTAAGATTTCTTGATCCGCCACTGCCTCATGTTGTAATGTAATCTTATCAAACTCTTATTACTCTATGTAAGTATCTACCTATGCAACTACTTATCATTTCAAATGTGATTGGTAGTTGGTACAAACAAGGGCAGCTAATTGAATATCTATTGTTTGATGGCATTATTCAATCATTATACGTTATTATTAAGTTGTAAGTCATCTGTCATCGTGTATATAAAAGCAATAAATATATAAAAGAAAAATAATTAAGTAAGACTAGATTTTAATATAAATTAAATATTGTATGATATTAGATACATAATTTTAGAGCAGATAATGCAAGAACAATAATGATTATTAATTAAATCAATAATTGACCGAGCATAGAATTGGGATGAATATTACCTGAAGTCATTAAAAACGACTTAAATGTCATTAAGAGATTTTTATTTTTTGATCGAGTTTTATGAGTTAATGGGTGCGGAATAAAAAAATAATAAAGTAGTGGGTTTACTTCAAAAAACGCAATAAGTTAGAAGGTCGTGTTTTGACTTAATGATATATAATACAGAAGAACATCGCCAACAATTTGGAAAAACTCATCGGTTCAGATCTCAAAATGGTCGTGACTTTTAGAACCGCACTATTCATAGGTCAACCAAAAATAGCTGTACAGCAGACGGTTTGCTCTGTAACGCTTAAACGAAGGAATGATAAATGCTGTTTTTAACATCGCTTCAGGGGAAGCCTAGTTCCTGTTCTTAGGATCTATGCCAGCAGTAAGATACCAAGTTTGTAGCTTCAAAAGACCTGTGAAAGCCCAATGCCCAAAAAATAAAAGTAGGGCAAAAGACCAATGCCTAAAAAGCAGCGAAAAATTTCCAATCTTTTCAGTTTTAGCTCTGTATATTCTAAAGTGATCGTCCTACGTGAAAAGTTATTATTTCCTTTTTTGAAGTGGATTAAATTTACTGCAATTTAAGCTTAAAGAGCTGTATCTCGGAAACCACTTAAAAAAAAAAGAATAACTTTTAATGTTATACGCATATTTTAGGAGATATTAAGCAAAAACCGAAAAAAGTACAAAATTCTCGCTGGTTTCGAGAATTGTGCGGCTCGCACAGGACTTCCAAAGCAGCAAGCGTTGTCCCTCACTATTGACATAGATCGTAACAACATATTAAAAGTACCTTTTCCGAAATGTCGAGGTCTTTCTCGTGTACAAATTGACTGGTCTAGTGATGAATTATGGATATATGAGCTCGAAAAAAGTGTCAATCACCTGTTTGGGTCATCGAACATGAGCTTAAGCCTATAAAAGTTATCCACAGAGTATCGAAAACAATAGTCACTTCGTTCGTCTCAAAAATAAAGATGTATCCAAAATGCCCTTACAGCAACTGAAAACATTTTCCACGGATTGATACACAGCTATGCATTTGCCAGAAATGATAACCGAACTCCGTAGGACTAACCCGAACCGTCGCCTGACGCCCACCACGATAATGCAAGTTGTTACACCGATCGGAAAACGAAGGGTTTTTTGGGGAGGGAAACTACGTGTTGATAGAATACCATCAGTACAGTCCTAACATGCATAAGTCTGAATGTTTTTTTTACGATCCCGGGAAATAGGAATAAATTGCGTGGTCATTGGTTTCAAGACCTTGAAGAAGTCTTAGAATTATTGTTTCATGATTAGTTCGGGTGACTGCTAAAATACATTGATTTTAATCAAGGTACTTCAAAAACGAAAAAAAGAATCAAGATGTGTCGGGGGGCACGGTCGTTGGTTTAAAGTCAAACGTCTACGACAGGGAGAGTCTCTATAATCGCTTTTAACACGCACACCAAACACGATTTTTCTACGTCACTATTAAAATTGAAATACAGCAGTACACCGCTTTGGAGCGTTTCTCTGCTGCACGTCAATGGTCCTGCATCGCATCGATTCGTCTAAATTCTATGACCATCAGCTTGGAGACGTCTTAGGCAGATATATCAGTGTTGTCTGCTTGCTATGTCCATCGGCTCTAGGACAGGTTCACGCGCCGCCCTTCACTGCGCTCGCCGCCTCAACTTTACGGCGCTCCCGTAACCGTCTCGCTCGCTCGGCACTGTACATCGTAGATTTGTCTTCGTCCATAAGTCTCTGCGTTTCGCCTCGGGGTGATAGAACGATCAATATCGTTAAAACGCTCC
>JAOPUG010000215.1:4436642-4450319 GCA_027564375.1 Micropterix facetella
ATAGTGATATAATTTAGGACCAGTTATTGTAAATCCTACATATTTTATTTTAAATATTTAAGATATTATTTACGCTCGCCGCTATATATTGCCTTTCAGAATGCCCGGAATTAGAGTTTTTAACGCACTCACAGATGTATTAAAGAAGTCAAAATCGCTTAGTCGCATGTTGCATATATGATATACTCGATAAATATCATTGTTTTGGGCGTAGTTTGTGCTTACTTAAGGCAGGTGAAATAGATTGATTTGACGCAAAGACCGCAAGGGCACAGGAAAATTTATGAGCTGAAGCAGTTCAGAACAGTCGATAGAATCATCTAGAATTCAGAAAAAGAATATATCAGAACAAACTCTTTTAATTTCTAATGATATAAGCCCGTGATAGTCAACAGCTTCATTATAATCAGAGAAAGTTACATATTATCGATAATTTAAGTTTCTTTAGAACATGTTTTGAATGCGTTCGATCCTATTGATGTGGACATTATAATTCGGAGACCAAATTTGCTATGTGTATTCTAGGTGGCCGTAAACATAAGCATAATACAGAATTATAAGGGACCTATTATAATTAAACTTTTTGGACAGACTGAGAAAGAATAATATGTACTTTGGCAGTTATAGTGTCGATGTGTAGAAAAATATTTAGTTTACTGTCAAAAGTAACACCCAAGTCCTTAATAACTGATTTCCTTGGGATGAGAAATCCATTTAAATTATAACCAAAATTTAGCAACCTAGTACTCCTTGTAAAACTAATGACTGCACACTTGAAAGCATTGATGTGCAGTCGGTTTGTAGAGCAGTATAACGACAGTCTGTCTAGGTCATTTGGAAATAATGTATAATCATCCATGTTCTTACTCTGATCATTGCAAACACCGTGTTTGTATGTCACCATAACATGTTATCTAGGCGGTGGTGTTGATAAGCTTCTTGTTCGGGGGGTGTCCTTCGATACAAAAATTAAGATGTTTTTTATATTTCTATACCATTTTTTGAGGCTCTGGAAGGGATTAAGTGAGGTGGCGGTCTCAACAACCAAAAATAACAGAAAATCATCCAAAACGATGATTTTTTCAGTTTTTTCTTACTAGTTTTCAAAGCCTTATGTCTACACCACTGTTCCTAGGTATTGGGGATTATTTCTGTTGGTAATCATGCGAAACAAGCGTTTTGCGATATTTTCAAATCATGATTACTCAAGTGATTCCACAAGTTGCAATATTATAACACAGATGCGGTGAAAGAATATTTTTGTATCTATATAAACTTTCATATGTCCTTGTATCTGTATATTTTGCGCTTGATCAAGAATTGAATCACAAGCGATGAAGTGAATACAGCCAATTGTCTTGCAAGGTAGCCTTATAGATATTTATTACTATGTATGGCAGGAATCTAGCTACCTTCTTTGGTGCCGGATTAGTTGGTGCCTCTCATATCCTATATGAACAACTCTGCACATTTTGCATTATACAGAATGTCTTATGTGATTATGCAGAATTTTGTAAATAGAATAGAAAATTTGTTTAGATACATTAAAACTAAATGTTGCCCTCTTCGACAAGTATTGAATCTGTTGTTCGATTCACCGAATATATCGAACGATGCATACCGATAGTCGTACACCCTGCACACACGGTTTATGAAGGAGTTCTGACTGTAATTGTTGTTACAACGGCTCAGATGAAATAACGTGGACTGTCTTGTCGTTTTGAAAGGGGTCCGGAATTGTATTAGCTAGACTATATCCATACAGTTTAATTTATTACTAATGATTTTGTGAAGGAATACTATATCATGATACGTCCTTCGATCTGCCGGTGAAGTAATATTATTGCAATCACAAGCGTATAAGCACCGTCATATTTTCAGACTGCAGGTTGTGCTTAAGGGAAGCAGCTACAAATTATTATTATATTATTCAACGAAGTTGGAGGTTGTGCATGAAGTATTTTAGTAATAAAAACATTACATTTGATTTTATGTAATGCATCCAATATGCAACCTCCAATGATGAGATTTAGTGCATTGAAGGATCTGCATAATGCAGAATGGCCAATTCCTTTTTTTTACTGCGATTTGGTATATTGGAGGGTATGGTACTACTCGAATATTGTTTATATTATTTTTTGTGATTTATCTCGTGACGAATATATTTATTGGTGTTACAGCGTCGGAGCGATGCAGACTTCTCCTGCAGAACGGCGACGACGTCGATTATCACCTGCAATGA
Source organism: Micropterix facetella (assembly GCA_027564375.1). Lineage (NCBI taxonomy): Eukaryota > Metazoa > Arthropoda > Insecta > Lepidoptera > Micropterigidae > Micropterix > Micropterix facetella. The sequence goes on from JAOPUG010000215.1 coordinate 4,438,885, forward strand.
GTGCTCCACGAATTCGCTCCTCGCACTCGCTCGCCCTACAGGCAGTTCCGGAAGGTATTCACATATGTACTTATTTTTTTTTTATAACCCCTCAATGATATTCAGTAATTATAGTGGCTATTGTGCGGACAAAGAAAGGTGGGTGCCTAGTGGCACAACTTGATCATTCTACTACCAAATCTTGAGGTATTCATCTTTTTAGTCGACGATTAACATATTTGTGTACATCAATGATGATGAAATATTATTTGCGTGCCTTTTTAGCATTATTTTGTATTTTTAAGCCAGTTTTGCAACTTTTTCTCTGATTGTAGGGATTCTCAGATCGCAGTAAAGAGTCTCGTTCGGAAATGCTGCAATATATGTTGGACCAGATTGGCTTGGTAATAGACTTGTGCAAAAGTAGATTGTTTTTAGTGATAATTGGGACGTCCTACCAATGAGCCTGTTATACTAGTTCCCATCGGATCATCAAAGTTAAGAAGTTTCAGGTGCGGTCAGTACTCGGATGGGTGACCGCCTTCCTCATTCCACTGTATCTCTTTACCTGCGTAAGGTATATACTGTTGTCATTTGATATTTTTTCTAGTACCCTATGACATTCCTCGGTTAATTTGGATTGCTGCCTGTGGCCCTCAAGTGTTAGAAGCGTCGATTTGCTATTTGTAAATGTATATATTTTCATATGTTCTTTTTCTTTAATGCAGCGAAAACTGCAGCGATATACCTGCAGTTTTCGCTTGGAAAATTGTTAGAGTTTGGCCTTGTGTATTTTCGGTTTTTTAGTCTGAGGGTTTACGAGTATATTCCTATCCCGGTCGGTCTATTCGTTCGTTTTTGAGTAAGCCATAAAATTAATGACGTCGTGTGGAGCCTCTTTATTAACGAGGTCAACTCCTACGGGATTACGCAACCTTTTCCAAACACATACTCGGGTAACATTCGTCACATATTATGGAGGGTTTTGGAAGGAGAGACGGTGCGAATTTCTGTTTTGCATCGCACCTCATCGGTCCGCGCCTAGAGCGGACCCCCGATGCGATGGTACCGCAGACGTCTGCGAGGAAGACCCAGAAGCGAATCTCGTGATGATCCATTGGCTTTATTCTGTTGCGCAGACGGAGAGGGGGAGGGGGGAGACAGGGCAAGGGCAACGGCGGCGGCAGCGCCGCGCCGCTCCGCGTCCACGTCCAGCTTCCACTACATGTCCACGCCCTTCCACGGCTCCACGCTGTCGGCGCTGGAGCGGCCCAGCGAGTTCGCCTCGCAGCTCACGCTGCGCTCCGTGGGCCAGGGACTGCGCGGACTGCTCTGCTGCGGGCGCCGCGATGACGCCGACGCGCCCGCCGAGCGCAATCGCTTCTTCGATGCCTCGCTGCTGCGCAACCCCGTCTACCTGATCATCCTCGCCTCCAACTGCACCAACGCCATCTCCTACACCAACTTCATCATCCTGCTGCCGAGCTACGCCATCTCCCTCGGCTTCGACGCAGACGTTTCAGCGGCGCTGCTCTCCATCGTGTCACTGCTTGACCTGGTGGGCCGTATCGGCGGTTCGGCGCTGTCCGACACAGAGCTCGCACCTAAGGCGTGGTACTTTGTGGGCGGGCTACTGGTGTCGGGCGTAGCGTTAGCGGCCACGCCGCTGACGCGATCATATGCGGCGCTGGCGGCCTGCTGCGCCGCGTTCGGGCTGGCCTCGGGCGCGTACGTAGGCACCACGGCCATCATCATGGCAGAGCGGTTGGGCCAAGAGCGGCTCACCTCCACGTACGGCATCAGCCTGTTCGTAAACGGGCTGCTGCAGCTGGCGGGCCCACCGGCGTGCGGGCTGTGGTTCGAGCGGACGCGTTCGTACGCATCGCTCTTCGTCTTCCTTGGCGGCGTGCTGGTGTCGGGCGCCGCGCTGTGGCTGCTTATGCCGTTTGTGGACCGCGCCGAGCGCGAGCGACGCGCCTCTGCCTGAAGCGCCCCTCTCGTTAGCTCCTCCCTTTTCGCCAAATCGACGCTCTACATCACGTATCTACTTATTTCGAAACAATTTTCTGAACTTTCTTTTATCGATGAATTTTCCGGACTTAATTCTCATTTCATCGTTATGACAAAGATTTCCAAGCTAAAAATTATAACCGCAAAATTTCAACCCAACGTGTATAAGATGGTGCGACGATAAAACAATCTCGTCCGCTCGAAACATTAATTTTGTTTTTATCATGAAATAAATGACTTGTAAACTCTCTCTCTTATAGAAGGGAAAAAAATGTTTAATACGTATCGACTCCTCAACCGACGGTATCTGATATGTGAGCCACGTATGAGCCATATTTTAAATCAGCCTCAGTCGACGGATTTAGACGAGAATGCTAATATGTTTATTAGTACGTGCATAAATTATATGGGCTCGGAATAATTTAATTCTTATATTGAAATATGTGGCCTTTCAGTTAGATAAGTGCTTAATCCATTTTTAACAGCGGCTTAGGTAAATACTTACTGAACTTTTCAATCCATTTTTGAAATATTTCTGCATAGTATGTACTTTGATATTGTTTTATACTTTTAAACGTTTCGAAATGACTAGCTGCAATGGCATCTGTATTTAATGGCATTAGTGAACTTATTATATAAAGCAACAATACAATATAAAGTACTTATTGGAAATTATTAAAGTTATATAGGTGTTAATCACCGTTCCAAATGTAACCTGCAATAATACATATCATAACTTGTGTAGGACGGTTGACTTGAAACTTTTGTTCCTTTTCTTAAATCCCACATCTATTAAAAGATACGATTGCAGTCTTGTGATGATGAGTGCAACAGAATTTATCAGTAAAGGATCGAACGTTTAATGAAAAACCTACTCCACAATTATATATAATGTTAGTTTCTCAAACTTCTTAATTTAACCAAATGTGTACTTCGTTATAATTGGAGTATAATGAGATCGTACGTCTCTTATTAGTTGGTAGTCAATCATTAAACTAAGATTGTCGAATATGAATATCGTTATCAAATCGGTGTAATTAAATTTGTATTCGAAATTTAGGAAGAGATAATCCATATTGATAAATGTGCCATATTTGCATATTGTTTGTCATTTTATTCGCATAGCTGTTTCAAAAATTGAAACCTAAAGTCCATTATGAGTGCCTTAAATATGTACAAACCCTACTTACTTTTTTATTTCAATACCATTATTGAATTGAAAAATATCTTACGTTACCAAGTACCATTATTTGAATTGAAAAACAATACTTCCCTGTTTCAAAATATTATTATAGAAGGTGTTAAACTCAGCTTACAATGGCTCCACCGAACATATCCGGGCCCATTGGCAGTATAGTAGGACGTCAGACGAGGACGGAACTAGTGAGCGGCCGCTCTACAGATCTCCAGCGCGCGTTATGTTTTGGCTTGCTACAAGCCCTCATCGGCTAGTCCGCGATGACTAGGACGCGGAGAAGCACCAGTCCCGCCCTCGACCTCCCTCTGTCTACCTATCCATATTCTGTAGCGTGCCTCCATTGACGCTTTCGAAGCTCTCTCCTATTATGAGCTCAGCGCCGATATTAGCAGGCCTAGATTCCTGAACAGGCTGTACAGTGACTTCGCCGGTAGTCCTCTCGCTCCGACTTCTACGGCGAAGAGATCAGTCTTGAATCCGTTTCTTATTAGAAGATCTACTAAGTTGCAGTACTTGTTTACTTTGAAATTGTGCTCATTCGGTATATTACTCTCACATGGAGAGCAATATACCGAAGAACTGTTAGTTCAAGAAGTATTACATGCTTTGTCGTCTTGGAGAACATGACTATGTCCGGTCTGTATGCTGTGTACAGATTTCTGATGGCATTTGGTAATGCTTCTCATGTGTGTCCATCAACAATTACCAGTCCTTTGCTGCTCCCAGAATTGAGGAAAGTTTAGTTTTATTTTTGGGCAGGTTTTTGGCTCTAGGTTTCACAAAGTTGACTTTCTCAGAGCCGTTACTGGTTTGTCCTATTCTGGTTGGTGCATGGATAGGCTAATGGCCTCTCTGATATTTGGAGAACTTTATCATGATGGTAGGAATAGTAGCCTCTCTTAAGCAGTATTTTGCATCCACATAGCAGGTGTTTGGCAGTTCCTATAACATCTTTGCATGACGGGCATAGTTTATTTGTAGATTTCCCCCATCGGGCTTACCAACCAACGCCAGAATTATTATGCTTTTCTAATTTTACATTCTTTTATAAATAAATATTCCCCATATCAGTCCAGTCCGGTAGAAATAGAGTTTTTACTAGGAATGCAACGATTATTGATTACGATTCCGACTATTGTCACAGTTATGATGTGATTCATTCATCGTGCATAGAAATATGCAAAATATGACTGTTGCACAGTAGATAACTTCCGGATTTATACCTACATAAGGAATCTAATTATATGTATGTATGTTATTATTAACGTGCCACACATTTTTAAAATGATACCATATTATTTGTTGAAATTTTATTAGGTACTTGATCATTTTCTCTTTGCCTCTCTTTGACAAAGCCTTTGAACTAATGGAAATAGGTTGCTATTATATTAATGCGCGATGTTTATTTGCTTTGAGATAGAGCTAACTGCTAAATGCTTCTATTCGTTCAATTATAGTTTGACATGCAAAGAAGAAGAAAGTGAATGAAATTGCTTTTCGAGAGATATAAATATAGCTGACAATTACCAAACATTACTTTTTTGAGTCACTTAAAATCACATGATAACAGATTATTTGGATTCCTGCAGGCAGTAGGTATATCTACTAATTATAAATAGCGTAGAGTTGCCTTGCCTGATTTGACACACTCCATAAAGCGCACAAAATTGCTGAGCACTCTGTGTAGATGGATTCCCCTCGCTTGTTACCCCACCTGTACTTTTATTCGAACTGTGGTAACATAATATTCGACATAGGGAATTTAGCGCCAAGCTCGGGAAGATAGAAGCCACTGAATGTTTTTCGGCATGAATTCTACTTTGATTTCTTCTCGAGTTCGGAATAGACTTTCTTGATAGTTGCATTAACTTTAAAAAATGCATGGTGCTATTTTTAAAAGTGTATTTCTAACACATTAAAAATTATTTTCACTAAATTCTGGACCTGATTAATTAGTGTTTATCAGGATAAGATCTTGAATTAATTCATTGTTTATTATTAAATTAATCTTCATCAGACTTAGACTGCAGTTAAGTGTGACAGTGCAGAACATATGCAGAGTAGAGTATGAATAATGAAACTTCAGAAGCAACTGGTGGGAAATCCTGTATATTTGTATTATTCATACTCAGCTTACGCGTAAACATTATTAGGTTTTTTCGTCAGATAATCAGATAGAAGTTGTCGTAATGTATACATAATTGTTATATAACACCTTCAATTATATAACTCCAAATTATAATAGATAATTACTGTTTATTACATTATATAACTATTATGTATCACATTTGATCCTTATTTTGAAGCATTTGAATCTTGCGATATTTAATGGTTTCTTGTGCTTATAAGCTAACATAGTATTCGTTGTCCTTTCATGGGTAAAATATTTAAAAACGATGTTTTCGTTAAGTTTGTAACAACATTACAGCTGAAAAATGATTTTGAGACTAGATGAAGGGCGCACATCCTAGGTCGCTTGTTATTTGTAAGATTTAGAGAGCGATGTTCATAAACAAATTGGCAACTATTTATGGACATTTCTGGGCTTATTAGTTGCTACCTAATATCCCCCAAATAAATATTAGGTAACAACTAACTGAGCTTAAGCTGTATATAGAACCTGAACAATGACGAGAATCTCAGGTGGGATTGTTCCTCGCTATAAATTAAATGAAATTGTTTTATTGAACAATATTGCAGTTGGTTTTTGTCATTTACATTTTTTGTTTTATAACCATATTTTTGAATGAGCAAATGACACGAAAAAAATATATTGTATATTATCTTACTCATATAATTTTCAGATAGTGTAGGGACGTTTATTATTATTTTTGTATGATGAATTTTAGTAATATATACTGTATATTTTGCCATTGTAATTAATATTTGATCAACTTAATCAAACGCATATATAGGTAACTTAGATTTTTTACTTACCTACTGACGTTTTTATATTTTTAGAAAAATTTACACCTATAAAATGTTTTAGAAATGCCTATTTTTAAATATGCTTCGGTAGCATTTTTTTTAATCTAGTTAGCCAGCCTACTCGGTATGAGGAATATTTATTTAAATAGGTATTTCTTATCAAAAGTACTTATGGAAAAATAAATAACTTACGAATTTAATTTAAAAGTTGTTTTATTTTCCCCCCTTCGTAATTTAGCATAAAATGAAGGCAGCGGCTCGGGTGCCGGCTCCCGAAAACGATGCTCACGAAGCTGGCAGTACAGTACAAGTACTAAGAAAATACATGGTGCCAACTGTTATCTACCAGCGGTTGCTTGTACAAAATAGGTAACTAAAAGCTGCTGGCCAACATGCGACTCAATATCATTCATGGATATGGAATTATAGGTACCTAACCTACCTATGTGCAGAACATGAAGTTTCTTGGATTGGAAAATTTAAAAAAATCGAATAGCAAACTTGGTAAGGTGCATATTCCCAAGAAGAGTCAGAAGGGACAAAAATGTGCTATTACTTACAATAGGTGGAGTAGAAGCGATTTTTATGTACTAACGCGGCGTCCTACGTAAGCGAACTCAGTGCAGTGAGACGCAATCCAACCCGAAACGGTCCTGCATGAACGGGCTGCTTACCAAGGTCGTCCAGTTGGCATAGTATTATCGATCCGGATGTATATCAGAAATTGAAGCGAAACAGCGTAACAGGGAATCCCTGAGAAATATACAGGGTCATTAATCAGACTAACCACTTGGCTGGCCTGAAACAGATCGGGCGGAATCCGGGAAAGGCTATACCCTCCAGTCCGCCGCCTGATCCCCCCAACATTCAGCAGCCAATTCCCACAGGAAGCCCTTCTTGCCCTTACTACCCTCTGTGAAATCCATTGCTTGTCCGTGTATAATAAGCCGGTACCTTATGATATAAGAGTCCTTGCAAAATTGTCAACTTGGCACAGCTCGAAAAGAGCCAAAAGTGTAGTTTTAAATGATTTGTTGATCTTATCGTTGACAATATTTTCTGTGAAATATAATCTTTGCCCATTTTCGAAATGCACTGCGAGGTGCACAACAGGAATATATCTTTCATGAATAGGGAAGCAAAAATACGCCAAGCTGCTTCAGAGCTGTTCTATATCGTCCTGTCTCATACTTCGCCACTTCATCCCCAGATCTTCAACAGTGAAAGTTGCTTGGTCGGAACTTTGTAGACATACTTGCAGATATACTTAATTGATTTTACGGAATTTCAGTATTCAACGTTGATATGGGCTGAGAAGGTAAGACAGAACGGGGTTATAACGCACTAACCAACGATTGACATCGATTTAATTTGGCAGTGAACCCGCCGTCAGCTGGGGACCTCCTTCGATATTATGGATAGCCATCTTTTCCTGTATGTGTTCCTTTAATAGTGCACGAAGGTATTTTTTAGAGAATGAGCCATCCACCATGCAGGGCGAGTTCCTGTTAAGAGCTCCATATGGGCCGTGGATCATTGTGGCTCCGATGATTTCATAAAGGGCTGGATCCAGGTCATTGTCAGGTATTGCTTATGACTTTGTAGATGGACTCTGGTTTTATCTTGTTGTTGGCTCCAAAGAGGTCATCTAAAAACAGCCCTTATATTTTCAAGCAGAAGAGAGAAAGTTTTTGGACATTTTATGCTGCTGGGTAAGAAGGCTATGTAGTGGTTCAGGGTAATGTTCAATGGCAAAAAGCTGAACTTTTCTGCTACTGCAGCACATCCCATCAGGTTCTTCCCGCCATTTAAAAGCTTGACACCGTGTGCAGGGCGCCTGTGGTCCAAGATCAACTGATTTGTCGTAATAATTGATCTTTTGGTCGTAATCAAAGTCGGACATATATCTATTTTTCCAAACATTTTCTGGTCACTTTTTGTTATATTTATTTACTGCCTGTTTATTCACATCACGATGATTTTTGGCGTATTTATCAATAGCTTTCCTGTTAACCTCTGGATGATTTTTTGCGTATTTGTTAGCAGTGGCCCGATGCACCTCTTGATGATTTTTTGCGTATTTGTTAGCCGTGGCCCGATGTACCTCCGGATAATTTTTGCGTATTTGTTAGCCACGGCCCAATGTACCTCTCGATGATTTTTTGCATATTTGATAGCCGCGGCCCGATGCACATCCGGATGATTTTCAGCGTATTTGTTAGCCGCGGCCGATGCACCTCTGGATGATTTTTTGCATATGTTAGCCACGGCCCAATGATTTTGCATATGTTAGCTCTGGATGATTTTCATTATATTTTTTAACAGCCTCTTTTGTTTTTTTCTAATGGTATACAGATACCATTTACATAAATCTCCTTCTGCGCTTTTCTCCTCTCTTGCTGGAAGGCAACACAAACATCCGTTCTAGCGATAAGTTGCGGCTCGGTCACATAGACAAATTTAGTTCGGTATCTATTGACTCAAGGGTAACGAGTTGTGGCTCAATCACAGTAAATGACAAATCTGGGTCACAATCAAATGGGTCGAGGGTGGCGAATCGTACCTCAATCACAGTCCTCGTCAGCAGTTGGAAAAATTGTCGTAACGGAATGTGTCCTTCATTGAAATGTCAATTAGATCGGATTATTTTTACTCCTTATGCCTCCCGAAAGGTTACAAGATGTGTGCCAATTTGAAACAGCTGCAACTCAAATGAAAATATTTCACCAGCTGCTTTAAGTTCGCAGGTTGTGCCATAATTGTATGGCCTAGCCATTTCAGCGAGATATAGACACTTTATACTATAAAGAGTCCCAGACCAGTCCATAGTGAAACACCTAAATCTTGGCCACATGTTAGTCACGTGACGCATAACGCTGCTCAATTTGGGCAGCCATTGAAATGTCGCCATGAACCAGATAAGATTCAGAAGAGATGAACATAAACACGGATAAGGTAAAAATAAACACGCCCCATCGTCAGGTATTTCTACCTCTGCATTGGATTTGTTATCCATCGACGCAGAGGGTTACAATTTCTTCACCCATATTCTGTTAACTATAATTAATCAACCCTACTTTACTAAGTATATATTAAAAATGTATTTTAAAACATACAATCATATAACTACCTAAATACACAAAAATAAGATAGCAATCAAAGAAAAGTGTGCTAAGTTCAAAGTATTTTTATATTATTACTGTATTTTTTTTACATACAATCATACAACTAAACTTTTAATATTCAAACTAGGCACTGGGGGAAAACCCAATAATTTGTCAAACGTCGGCCCATATGATTATTTTCTTGTAATGTCAATATTAGTCAAATTAACTAAAATTCTGACTTTTTAATGCCATCTAGTGACCGAGTCGGATTCGTTACGTTCCTGCATCAGCCGATAGAGGGTACTGACGGTCGTCATTAAATTAAATAATTAAAATAATTCGGTTGTACAGACCCCGATATTGATTGGTGAAAGATTTTTTTTAAAACGGACGTATTTTACTCCAGTTATTGTGCATAGTAGCATCCATTATTTCTGTTTTGGTTTAAATGGACTCTAGAACATGTGAAACGCCGGAAAAGTTTTTATGGACGTTTTAATTTCAAGACCTAGAGTCCATCTACACCACAAAAAATCTGTCTGCCTGGATGTGGAACATCGAGAAAAGTCGTTTTGGACGATATGTTTTTACATTGTTCGCACGATTGTAAGACTTCGGCCTCCCACAGGGTAAGCTGAATAAAAATAGATCCAAGAAATAGCTTGTTTTTCAAGCTATTTTGTCAACATCAGGTGTCGGACAGCTCTTGTTACAACTTAACCCATCGACTGCGGCTGACTCTCAAAATGGCCTATATGTGGCTTATATATAAACCATCCATAGTTGAGGTGTTAAATTAGTACTTAAAATATTGCATACAAATATATTCTATATTCACATCGCATACTTAAAATATCACTATTTATTTAATTATATCATCATCATTATATTCCAAGTCTTTCGGATTATACTCAACATCGCAGAGATATAAACCGCAAGGCGGCGCACATGTGATAGTCGACAACCAAGAATCATTTGATGGTATTTGCAGCATCAGTATTATATCTTCACAAGTCACTATGCCTCTGCCTACTGCTTCCAATGTCCCAATTATCCGCCTTATTTGATTGTACACAAAAGCAGTTCCTTTGAACCTAAATTCCCAAAAATCGAATATTTTCTCGGTATTCTCGCTCGCTGACACAGTCAACGGATTGCTTTTTTTAATATCTAAAGAGTAGAGCCGCCTTCTGCTGTGCTTCCAATGACTTCGTTCTTTGGCTTTGAACGAAGAGAAATCGTGGTAACCAGGAAACAGTTTCGCGGCTTCTTTTATTTTTTCCATATCTACAGCAAATTTTGAGAAGTAACAACGTTGGAGTTCTTCAATCGGGATTCCAGGTAGCATTGATAGTTTATCGACGTTTGCCTTTGGGAAAGCTACTCTGTATAAGTATGTTCTGGAGATGGCGTTGCGTCGCGATTCAAAATCAGGCCTGACTCGTTGTATTTCATTAATTTTAATTAGGATAGAAGCTTTATTAAATATGTTATTTAGTGCGTTTGCCAAACGCATGCAATCGAATGGACGTCGGAAATGGAGATCGACGTGGGCAGCGGCGTTTAAAGCGTGGACGCCTGCATCAGTGCTGAAATAAAATTAATTAAAATTATAATTCTAATTACATGTCCAAAAGCTTGTGACAGATGGATATATTATTATAATATTTTAATGAATAGTATTTCCAGTGAAAGTATACACCGTGTTGCATGCTGTTTTTTTGCATAAATTCAGTAAACGATTCCTTTATTGGGATCAACAAAAGGGCAAGGTTTCCGACCTGGCGCCAGCCAAAATGAAAGCAAAAAATTAGAATGGTTCCAAATCCTAAATCACTCAAAAAGCGATGTGATGTGTGAAAATCCGAGAAAGTTTCCGCATAAATTGTTAATAAAACAAGGTCTACATTGAAGTAAATATGAATACAGTTTGTTTGGATGGAGAAATGCTCTTAAAACAAAATAAACAAAAATTCGCCAGCTAAGAACTCAGATCGCTATATTGTATAATCTGTTTAAAAAGATACATGCTATAATGAAAATTCATCACAAGTAGTACAATCATACTTCTATACGCTGATCTATAAAAAAAACCTTGAGCGCATGCAAGCAAAGCACATACCCAAATACATACTTTCGTGGCATTTTCGGCTGGGCAAGTGAGCGGTCACTTGCCCAGCCAAAAACGCCACGAATGTGTATTATTGAATGTG
>JAOPUG010000215.1:4493256-4509786 GCA_027564375.1 Micropterix facetella
ATATATTCATGTGTATGCGTGTGTGTGTGTGTTTACACATGCATCGCTACCTCCAGTATGTACATGGACGGCACGGTAAGTGTCGTCAGATATCGGAAGTTATCTGGCAGATGCATCTTGTGGTACACGGGAAACAGTTGACACAGCCGTTTTCTGCATGACAAGGACGGGATCTCAGTCAGCAGTACATCCTCAAAGCGTCACGCCATACGACAGTAGGGAAGCACACATACGCAAAGTAGCACCAATGCAGTGCGTCTAAGAGAAGTCACATGGGATTCGAATGTAGAAAAATAGTAGGTGCGATCTTTCTGTATTGGTCGATCATGCATGCATTGTTATTATTTGTTACCTATGCTCAATTCAACACCCAAGATTGCCGAGTTTGCATAATGAGCTCCGTGAGCACGCTCTCAAAAATGTTACGTGCTAACACGCTATACCCCAGGTAATGGAGATGTGTTCACTGATATTATACCCGTACCGCAATATTCAACATTTTACAAAGTTTGCCATGTAGGGTGACATGGTCGACAGTTAGTCACCTTTTTTGGAGACGAATAACTCAGAAATGCATCTCAGAATTATTGTTTTTTTTTAAATTTTATAATTATCTATATAAATTTAATTGTTTTTAATTTAATATTTTATACTAGCGTGTAAAAAAGTTACAGCATATCTTTCAAAAAACGAGAAATGATTCACATTGTGTGCCAGGGGAGGGAACACAATGGATCAGTGGTCAACAGGTAAAATGAAATCTTTGTAATAATAAGTGTGATTGAAATGAAGTATTTATTCATTATTTAGTTACTTTACAACGATTACCATCCTCCTCTACCCTTATTCGAAATATAATATTATTACATCCTCAATAACATTTGTTAATTTGTAAACAACGAAGAAAACAGAAGATTCAATATTAAAATTGGAAAACAATGTCCACTGCGTAAAACAGATGATTGTTTTACAAAAAATGCAAAAATCTTTAAAAAATACATAAGAATAGAATGCTAAGCAAGCGAGTCTATTTTCAAAGTTTGATACCAATGGATCTTGATTCACTGTTTACCAACATCTTTTCATCCACTGTGAACAACCAGTAGGTCAAAATTTGAGACAACTGTGTACGGACGTTATTCATACGAAATAATATATTAACCACCGTATACATAAGAAACAGTAAAAATTGAGTATGATAACGAAATTATAAACTAAATTGCAATCTCATATTTTATTTTCAAAAGCAAGAAAAAACGAGTCACCATAAAGCTTATCCGACCGCCGCGCCGCACAGTGTTTCGTTTCATACAAGCCAGACGATAATAATTAATTATCGAATCTTTAAACTATGACGTTACGGAGCTGATTCTGGATAGTTAGTGCAACAAACAAAGCGCTGCGACAAACAAGTGCTTGCATTTAAAATGTGTTTGCCGCACCAGGATAACAGGCGTGTTTAAGTCGTGTTCAGTGTTCATTTTGTGAAGGAAAAAATTAAAGGTACCTCGGTAGGTTTGAACTATTGTTATAACAAATTCATTTTAAATTCTTTCAAGTGCCATTTCCAAAATATATAAATTATATTATACTAAGTGGTTCAATTAAAACTTGAAATTGCAACATTTCTCAAGACTTTATTTTAGAGAGTATATTTTTGTACGTAGATAATTCACTATGTATACATAATATAAGACAACTAATTCTTCTCATCTCAGTGCTGGTCGTCTCCCACTCGACGCAGCATTTTTTTAAATTTGAATTTTACTATTTACTGTACCGACGAGATTACAAGGCAAGAATTTTTTTTTAAAATTTGGTAGAATCACGAGTTAGTCAAAGAGGACCAGAACAAAATATAGCCACGTTTTAAAATAAATATGAAGTTGAAAAAATTAGCTGAAAAAAGGTTGGAAAACAAGAAACAAAACCGTACATAATAATCTAATTTTTATTTAATATAATTGAGCTAACCACATAATATTAATGCCCGTCTCCCTTCAAATTTCTATAAGTATCCGAAAGTAAAATTATCATTCCTAACATAAATATTTACTATAATACTTTTAATTGTATCTCTGGAAGAGGTTCTAAGTACCTTTAGAATTATTAGCGTCTAGCGTGCATGAAACGAAACCCCGCGCGCCGACGATGCTGCGGGAGTGGTAAATAGTCGTTTATGTTGGGCAGAGATAATCGTATGGAATCGACAAAAGCGTTTTTATGTCGTATATTTGCCTGGATATTTGAGTGATTCATTATGTAGTGCTGAACCACTGTCGGCCAGATCACCCTACTTAAAATGTTTCTTTATTTCAGAAAACAGCTTGCGAAAGAAATGGAAATACCTGCGAGATCAGTATGCGGTGGAGACGGGTAAACTACGCTCAGCTCGCGGCGGAGACAATCAAAATGGCGATTATTCCACAAGCAAATGGCTATATTTTCAAAAGTTGACTTTCTTGAAAGACATAGTGAAGATGAGAATTACTACGTCTGCCCCAAACAGAACTGAGCCCATCAGTTTGGAGGATTTTTATACTGGGGCTTCAGGTGAGGTGGCGAGCGATCAGAGCGAAGATAGCTCGGATCCCATCAGAAGACCGACGTTCAACTTCGCCGAAGTCTTGAGCGACGCGTCGAGCGAAAAGAGAGCCAAGTACTCCAGCGAGAGGCCGACGAGAAGCGAGCAGGAGTTCGACGAAGACGAAATGTTCTTCAAGAGCCTGCTGCCGCACGTGCGCAAGATCCACGCATCCAGAAAGATGCCCTTCCGTATTAGAATTCAGCAGATTGTGGACGAGTTCGCATATCAGCAGCGCGCATCGAACGGCTATACGGCTTCGAGCAGCGGTTACACCGATGAATCCGCTGAAAGTTATAAACATCAAAGTGCTGCCCTTGAGAATGACGGAGAAATAAAGATCGAACAGGCATAGTTTAATTATAACCATTTTGAAAAATGAAAAAACATTCCCTAGTGTGAAATAAATAAATGTATAAGTATAAGTAAATGATAAGTATAAGATGCGATGTATTTTATTGTTCCTGGTTTCTTTAATAGCTAAGCTGTATTACATAACATAAATTTGTCGCTGTGTTTAGTGTACCAATTGTTTACCCATTGTCTTTTTCGATTAAAGGTTTATATGTAATCCCTGATCTATGCCCTGGAATTTAATTCCAGTATTTGAACGTCGTCCTGCCTCGCGGTCTGATTTTTTATATGTGGCTTCTAGACATAACACATTATTGTTCTAGTCTTATGAAGGGCATAATGACTCCTTTGTTTGCAAGGTGGTCAGTGTTTACGTTACCTTGCACAATTTAATGCCCTGGTACCTACATCAGAGTTACTTTGGCCTCTTTTACCAGTTGCTTTAGGGTACTTAGACATTCCTAAGCAAGCTTCGTATCAAAAAATGTAATTTTTAAGATGTGCTGACATGATGTAGATTCTAGCAACGCGAAGGCATTTTACATTGACTACGCGGGCGCAAGTTTCTATGGCATGGCATCGGTCTCATTCTCAGGGAATTTCCTAGTTTGAACATCGATGTAGATACACCTATTCCCGTTCATTTTGGAGAGTATATGTGGTAGACCAAGAACGTGTGGTAGACCAAGACCAAGTGACGTCTTGGTCTTTCCGTTTGATGGAGAGTGGTATGCTGTTTGCGGATTTTATGACCCATCAATTTCATCACTAGGTTTGTGAAGACGTCAGATTCAAAGTTGCAACCCTGATCTGTGATGATTCTTATTTGGGTATCTAAATCTAGTGGTCAAGTTATTGTATACGGTACGAAAAGTTATAAACTATCTTGATTTAACATGCCCTGCCACCTTCAAAGTCTTCAAGAAAACTGTAGTAGACCGAAGTAAAATTTGCTAAGGCGATACAGTGTATGTCTCTGCGCCGCACCGCCCATCATGAACTGGATCACTAGATTCGGATGCCCAATACGAATCACCACAAATCAGGGTGGCGCCTTTAAATCTGACATCTTCAAAAACTTAATAAAGAGATTGATTGATCATAAAATCTGCAAACAACACGCAAACGGAAACGCCAGGAAGTTACTTGGCCTTAGTCTACCATTCATGCATGGTATACCACACTTACTCGAAAATGTACGAGAAACCGAGAATAGATGTATCTAAATCTAGTGAAGAGATTGATGGGTCATAAAATCCACGATTCTCAATCAAACGGAAAGGCCAAGACGTTATCACACGAAATAACTTCCACTTTAAGGTAAATAATAAAAAGAGTAAAAAATTTGCTGAAAATTGAACTCTCAATGTACAGAGGTCGAACTGAAATTATCGTTTACTTATAATGACTCTCATAATACACTTTTTATCGAAGCAATAACAATATAAAAATGGTACAGTTTAAAAGTCAAGATAACTGCCAAATCGTTCGCAGATTGGAAACTGCAGAATTTATCTAACACTAAAATAATATCTGTCGCCCAAAAAATAAGATAAAAGATTTGTTCAATGCAAATGCTATATAATTTTAGAGTTTTTTTGTGAGACATGGGCATGAAAAAATTATACACAATAATAGCTTTAGAAGTTCACAGACATTAAACGAACGATGAAACATATTTACCAATAAAAGCGTTGACTTCCTGCTCCTCTGATGACGGTCCACCGATCCTGTGCCGTAGGAGAATCAGTCCGTGTATATGCCGTCGCGGTTCGCTTGATCGTATCGCCGCATCGACGCTTTCCAAATTAACATAATCGTTCCACGAGACTGCTTCGCGGCACTCGTCGTTCAGAGAGTAATAGGAACATTTGTGTGTCGTCGCCATGTACACCATCGACGGCGACGATATCAGCACTGGAAACGATACGCGGCGTCAGATAACTTCGGCGTCTGCGGACACTGACGGCGCTAAACCCACGAGTAGGCATGGAGAAAAATAACTTACAGCGGTAGCACAAAACCAGACGGACAAAAGAAGTTTAGCAGCTTATGGAGTGAGAGATGATAGCTATGATGAAGATGTTACTATAATTGCTGAAGAATCAAAACGCCTCGTCGAAACTAACCATGGAACACCATAAAATGTATATGAATCGTGTTTAAAATATGAAGGTGAAACATTGCCGTATTCAATTGCCATTCGTATATCGTTATATGCTAATGGCAATTGAATACGGGACCAAAGAACATGTCCCTACAAGGGAATGAAATACATAGGCTGGGTAAGGAACACGTTATAGAAGATAGAAACTATAGACATACTTGGAGAGCAACTGTGATGCTCAGATCTGGCCAAAGGGATGATATTGTCAAATACACAAAAACTTTACAGAGCAACTATGGATGGCACTACAGATTCTTAGTCACAGTAAAAAAAAGAAACTTGCCTAGGCAAGCTCATACAAAAACACAATAAATTAAAACAGCCATGATCGGCTACGATGTCAATTCAAAACTGGGATTAGATACATTAGTGTCTGAGCTTATTGAAACAGATTAAAACGCCCATGTCATCAAAACATTAAATAAATCAATCGAAACAATCGAGATCGCTGTCGAATTTTACAGATCAAGGTCTGTGGAATTTCTTAAATCGATTAAAAACCGAACGAGAGAGTGTTGTAAACACAAGGACGTACTCAGAACGGCGTCGATGAAATCAGTTGCTAAGTCGAAACCCAAGTTAAGGAATCAAGAATCAAAGAGAAACACGGGAATTCTAGAGTTGAAGATTAGGAATTACTGCATAAGATTTCATAAAATAAATCAGACAAATGAAGAGTTACAAAGATCATCATTCAATTTTGCGGCCAAGTTATCAAAAGACATGACGACAAGCTGTAAGAAAGTGTAGTTATGGATAATGTAGTAGACTGATTAGGTTAATGCACTAACAGTCTATTGCCTAATGCCTACGTATCGCAATGCTCAGTGCAAGGAAAGATAAAAGACGCTTCGTGTTAGATGCCAACTAACCTCGAAGCTCGCAATTGTATGCGGAAATCTGAAGATGATAAATAATAAAAATCGGTTGAGTCTGTCTGTTTTCTTCCGCATGGAAGTGAAACGGCCTATGCCTATCCATATGGATAAAGCGGGCTTATAAAACTTTTTATAACAAACTTCTACTGGACGCAAATCGCAACCGTGTAAGCCAAAAGTACCAAGACAACCCGTTAAAATATTAAGAGTTGGGCAGGGTTCTATTCTATCGCCCATACTTTTAATCTCTCTTCGGACACTATAATTGGACGAGTTGCGGAAACAGCGTTAACGGAAGTCGATAAATAACATCCTATAAGCAGATAATACCTTACTAATAATTGACAATTTGTGCGCTTTACAGATCCTTGTTAATAATGTCAACGAAAGCAACGAGGGCCAATTCCGTTGAGATGGTTTTGTAAAGAACATTATACAGTTTATTAGCATATTTTTGTAATGACTCTAGTAACGACAAATATGGTTTCAGATTGATTTTGTAATTTTCTAGAGCCTCAGTCGTGGCGGGTCTATATAATAGTTCATTTTTACTTTTATATTCGTTCCTAAGAAAGTTATAATGATTTCACTGTGATCTGATTTTAAACACTTAAGAATTGCTTCATTGGTATATTCACAATCGCAAAAAATATTATCGAGACAAGTGGCTGAAGTTGCAGAGATTCTCGTTTGTTTAAGGAAAAAATAGTATGGATTAAATATATCACATGAAAATAGAATATATCTCACATGTGTGAAGGGGCATAGTGGATGGGCGGTAATGAAGAAACAGATAAACTTGCAAGGCAGGGATCGGCAGGCCTACCAATCGGACCGGAGCCCACATTGTCTCTGGCGGAGGGGTAAACGAGGACTGCCTTGCGTAACAAACCCGAGGAGTAGATAAAGCACAGCTGGAGAGAAAATACCCAGAGGTATAGCAAAAACGGCCAATTGGGAACCCATACTAAAATTAACAAGTTACTGGCCTGAGACTCCTGGAAGAACTTAAGTAAGATAGTGCATTCGCTCACCGGGAACCGCCGACTTAAACATATGCGCTCACTAGGGATAGTCGACGACCCCGTTTGCAGGGATCGAGGAACAGAAGCACATCGGCTAAGCATGTAATATGTGCATACCCGGCTTTGGCTGTAAAAGAAAGAAAGTACTGGACACGTATGAGGCAGCCAAGGCGGATGTGTTGGGCTTCCATCGTGGGCTCTGCGACTGGTACCCCAGGTGAGCTGGTTTCAGGATCTATAGTATGGACCGGTGGTGTTGTAATAGACACATAGGTAATAGTAAGCTATAATGGACCTACATATGTGTCCAACCTCCTGTAGGAGAGAACAAAACTTAAAAAGAAGACAAAACTTTACAACCATCAACTGAACGGAATGGAATGAATCAAAGACCCTCGACACGCAAAAGAGTGGGTGTGGGTTAAGCGTCGCCGGCGATCGCGTTGACTCCCACGTCTGGGTCGGAGCACAGTTCGTTTGTTACCTTGGTCGCCGCAGTTGCGGCGGAATGTCCGCGGGGGCGGCGGTGCCGAGTTCCTCTGAGCGCGGAGCCCCCGTGGCCGCGCCACAGCACTCTCCGAGCTGCTCCGTCGACATCTTGATCTCATAGTTCATTGTATTCCTTCTTACCGGAAGTGGTTCATTACAGTTTTCGCCTCGCGGCACGTGGCATTATTAAACACTTCACTTTTTATATGCATTACATTTTCGAAGCCTTCATAAAAAAATAATGACGCAAATAAAACAAAAGCTGGATTTTCAGAAACGACTGTCTGCGAATAACAGATCAATAAAATATCGCAATGGCATTTAATCTTCACTAATAATACTCGAGATATTGTAATCGTCGTCATATCTAATGTAAACATTGAGTCGAATGAAATAAACACTGATATCTTGAATGACATAACAGAGAATAATCAGTCGACCACTGCTCAGAAAACCATAATGATTAGCAATACAAATAGGGATAAAAAGGCAACAGATATTAAACTGCATTAATCTGCCAGCAATAATAACATATTCGACACTCAAATAGTATACTTAATACTGAGTAAACTTTACAATAAAGATAAGCGTATTTACATGATATGTTAAAGTAGCCAAGAAGATCGTTGAAGAGAAGGTTCTATGATAACAAGTAAACTGACAAGACCAAAACCCTCCAGATATTAAATTGATTGATTGAAAATAGGACAGAAAGACATAGATATAGAGAGATATTAGAAAAAAACAGAAGACAGTTCAAAATCGAAATCGAAAGACACGCACTAACTACGCTACGGTTTCGTCAATTAATACTGCGGTTACATAAAGTAGCCAAATCCGCATAGTCGGCCGCCGAACCAGACGAGCTTATGCAATTGCAAAATGAACCAAGTGACCCAGATCAAGTCGTGTCGCGCTGCAGAATTATTGCCCCGCTCGACTGCTTTAGCAATGTTTGAAGAAGATAGAAATTAAGCAAACGTGTATGATTACAGTGAAATCTAAGATATATTGAAAACTAAATAATGAAACTATATTAGAAACACAAGAAATGATAATTACAGGATTTTGTATTTTAAATAATTTGTTTTATTTTATTTCTTATCATATTTTTCATTAACATATGAATGAGTAATTTCCATATTTTACCTAATTTATTATGAGGCTCACTCCTGGGAATAGGCCTACTCCAGACTCTACCATTTTATTCTGTCTCTCGCTATCTTGTCCATGTCCTACCGGCTACTACGTTCTACCGTTATCTCTTCCACTGCATTCCTCTTGATCGTTGACCAGCCATACTGCTTTCGATCATCGGTCAACCGTTGTCCTCACGATATACTGCCTATTTCAATCTCATTTCAGCCAGTCTAGCCAATGTATAGCACAGTCCTCAATGTTGGCTACATCCTGCTCTCAGTGTTTCTTTTTTTTGGAATGTATTGAAGCCAAGGACTCTTCGCTCAATGGATCTTTCTCACGCTCAATGTCTTTTTTGCAGTTGGTTTATCTGCGTTTTAGATGGTGCTCATATTTGGCATCTGTAGGTCAGGATGGGAAGAAGTGAAGTATCAAACAATCTTCTTTTCGGGCTTAAAGGAAATGTGTAATTCAAGGTATGTTTCAACATCCAGAATTTCTTCCAAGTATTATTTACTCTGCTGTCGACTTCCTTGGCAGCTCTATTTTGAAACGAGATGGTGTGTCCTAAATATACATTGGGCTTCTAAAAGTAGCTTGCCAAAGTATTTGTGTTTTATCACCGTTGTTTTCTAGACCAACTTTTTTGCTGTGTACATCTCGATGGTGGAGCATTTTTTCAAATAGTTCTGGATTTTCCGCGACAACATGCAAAACTAAGTCGTTCAGCATTTCTTCCTTTATATTTAGGCCGTTGTCATTACATGCCATACTAATTTGCAAGATTCCGTTTCGAGCACAGCTGAAAACAGTTTTTGTGATAACGGGTCTCCTTGTATCAACTCTCTTTTTTTTGTATTTTGATTGCTCAAATCAAAAAAATGAACTATACAAACGCTGCTTGGAATGATATGACCCCTAACACTATTAGGCCTAAAGAAAATTGATTTCATCGCCGCAAATCATGCCCATTTGTATGATAAAACGATTATAATGGCAGCTGTGTGAAGTAGGACTAAACAGCAGCATAATGGATAAATAGTCGATTACAAAAAGTGGGAAAACAACACTGCAAGGCTACCTAGGCGAATGTGTCGAGATATGATCGTCCGCTGCGCGCGCAACTGGTACTGCAGAATGGTAATTCATCCGGTAATTTTGCGGCTGCGATCGGATGTAGCTACATCGATGTCGTGTCTGTCGTAGATTAGATATCTGAGCTAAACAGGTTGAGAGATGAGACGTTTCTCGTAATAGAAAGTGGTCAAGTGCGTCTGGTGAATCTGACCTTCATTCTATTACCAGAGCGACCGATCAAACATTTTCGAACGTGCGTGAGTCCGCTTCGGAGTGAGCGCGATGGAGAATGAGGCATTGTCTGCGTGGTCTGACCGAGTGCAGCTAAGCAGTACTAATAATTTAGTAGATATAATAAAGTACGTTTAATAGGAGTTCAACATTTTAAGAGGTATAGCCAATGTGGAGATGAAAAAAATGTATGAAAAATCGATCACTCGGTACTAAAATCGTCGGTCTTAGTATAACCAATCACCAATGTTTGTTCCTATAATAGCAACGCACCTGAGGCAAGTAAAAATAAGCGTCTGAGCGACTATGGGCTTGTCGTCGCAGAGCGGGGCGGCCGGCCACTGACTGTGGCCGCCTGCTGCTTCACTGCACTAGCTAGCTGACTGTGATAGGTAGCCCTGCCCATGGTGTGACGAAGCGTTGCCAGTAATTGTTTTTGATTTTTTGCTGTCAAATGCTTATGAAAAAAAGCATTATAATACGACATGGAGCTGCAAAACGTTGCCAGTTGTAAACATTTTGGTCGGCGGAGTGAATGATTTCATACTTTTTAAACGCTGAAAATATCAACTGACAATGTTATTAATACGGACGCTGCTTATAAAACAGAATATATGTATCTCTTTAAAGCATCCACACGCGTTATTATGTTAGAAATAGACCGACACAAAATTAGTTTGGTAACATATGACTGAAAAAATACTATTTGATGAATTTAGATGATTGCCGTCGTTGTGATAGGCCGAATTTAATTTCATATTGTTTTTTTCGATGATTATTACAAACACTCACCCTGTTTATTACAAAAGATACCTATACTAAAACCAACGTAGATACTTGATATACAAGGATGCAACAACAACGATGACACACCAATCTCACAAGTTTATCACAAATATAAATTTAAAAATGAAACAGATTTTAAATACAGTCACACAGCTCGAGGAAAACCAGGTATTTACGGGCTAGATCCATTCCTGTCACATGGGTGTATGTTTTAATCAAGATATTTTTATTTAATCGTCGCCAAGTGGATTTTCCTCGTCCGACTATCAAGTGACTCACTAGTGATTTTAAAAATGCCACATCGTCCCGCCGCCGTCCTTATTGAGTCAATTTAAAAATGGGCGTAAAATTTAAAATGCTAATAGACCTCTATGTTTCTATTAGGTCTTTAGCTATATTATGTATTTAATAACTTCGGTTGAGTTGTAATTCCAAAATCCAAACAATTTTGATGTAAAGCCATGTTAATAGGTACCTATTTCAAAATCAGTTATTCATATTTCTTGCAGTCGTTACCCATTGCTCAGATATTTTCCTGGGTGCAATCAAGGAAAAGTTAAATTTTTGCGTTCTTTCGAATATCTATTCGAATATGCCCGTGTTATCCATGGCAGGGTTGGATTTAAGATTCATATTATAGACAAACTCACCACCCTAAGGCGTTTCAACGAACTTAATCGTTATATCGTCCCGAGATAAACTTAGAAAATTTTGACAGAACAATCCACGTATCCACCTCGACTGCAGCCCGTTAGAAACTAACGCCCTATTAGCGAGGCACTGGGTAAGCAAAGCTAAACCCAAGCGGGCTAGCCTCACTCCCTAATTACCAAATTCAGACAGATTTCTCCATCCACCCCTTTGGTTCCGACTTCGAAGTCGCTTGCGCGACCTTACCTATTGTATTATACGCGGCATTCTGTGACTCGGAAATATCGCGGATATAAGGCGTCCTTTACTAGGCTTCTCATCTGACATCGGGTGGGCAACAGATCGTTTCTTAGGATAAGTGACGACAGGTCAACACCTACCACCGCGTCTTAGGTCGCATTACGGCTAATCCCCCAAGTCGAGCAAGGTCAGTAAACAAACCAATACATCAACCATCCAGGGCCGCCCGAGGTTGTCTCCCAGATCCGGCCGCATAGCGGCTTCACCGGTTTAGCCCCTCTTCGGGGAGGCTGCCGGAAGGGAGTTGAGCCGTGAGTCGGGCCTACTAAGGTAACAAATATGGTCATTAGAGTCAGAGCTTCACGACTCCATTAGGCCCATGGTATCCGTTGCAGATTGTTATCCATTGCAGCTAAGCTAAATAGTTCATGCAAATGTGTACTTTCAAGAGCTGCACAAATAATGATGGAGAAGCTCGTGATTAACCAACCGATCCTGGCCAATTGCTGTTCGCCACTGCATATACACGACAACCCAAGACCACACACTTTACAGCAAACAGTCAGTCACAAAGTTGCAGGATTTGCGAATGGAGACCGTTGAGAGACCTACCGTACACACCAAACCTTGCTCCAACAGACTGTCACTTTTTTCGGAATTTGGATATTTTTTTACATCGGAAAATCAATTCCAAAAAGACAGCTAAAACGCCTTCAGATCATTCATTGATTTTTGTTGACGAGAGTTTTACAGCAGAGGCATTAACCAACACCCTTCAAAATAGCAAAATAGCATACCATAATAAAGGACAATATTTCGATCAATTTACTACATATTTTTCATGCAATTTTTTTTTGTCTCAGTTTTTTTTTGTAAGACGTCAAATGTCTAGGTCAGTGTCAGTTCATTACTTTCAGATATCTT
The DNA here is from genome assembly GCA_027564375.1 of Micropterix facetella. Taxonomy (NCBI): domain Eukaryota; kingdom Metazoa; phylum Arthropoda; class Insecta; order Lepidoptera; family Micropterigidae; genus Micropterix; species Micropterix facetella. The sequence continues at coordinate 4,505,803 of JAOPUG010000215.1, forward strand.
TATTTCAGCACTTATTTTCCAAAAGCAAACTATTAAGGCGATGATGTATGTAATTTCGACGATAACATTTTTTGGAAATTTTTGAACCGTCGCGGCGTCGTAGTGAACTAACACTGAAAAATATATCTGTACCTTTCTTAAGTACATAACTATTTTAGATTTTTCAAAATGGATTGAAATTTTGAGAAAAAATAAATAAATCTGGGAGCTATATAGGAAATCTATGTTTTTAGAGCATTTTTTTAATCCATCTTTCATACTTAATAGCAGGACCAAGAAGCTAAAAAAAATAGTAAGGCATTTTTACAATAATCATAAAGTACGTGACTATCGCGGAATATTAAAAATAAAGTTTTTCTCGATAAAATAAACTTATAATAAGTGCAAGTTTCATCCATATTCACTATTAAATATTAATTATTATTGCATGTTTTTTTTTTCATTTTGATATTTTATACACAAACAGTACCATCGATTATACATTTGCAGTACCATCGATGTTTTTTCTCAAATAAAATATCAGTATTTATTTTTAAAATAATATTTTTTACATCACTTCTATTAATTTTCTCATAAACATGTGCCGAGCCATCTTTGTTCGGCCCATTTGTATGAGAATTTTTAAATTACATCGTCACCTTAAACATGAAATCAGTTATGTGGGGGAATTCAGAACGGCCTGCCTTTAATAGCGGTTGAGCAAGATATGATTATTTATTATTTTATTGTCCAAAGCATTAGAGCTGACAATGAATAAGTGCTCAACAACAATTTATAATCAATTGTCTAATACCTAAACGTCTTTTAACTTTACAGGATTGTATGAAATTCTGACATGATGAAGTGTGGCGCAACGCAATTTCGAAATCAGAAAAATGTGAAATGTATCGTTAGTTTGTAGTTTGGTTTAGTGACATCTGAAGCAAGTAAGTGAATTACGATCACGAGTGATCAAGCATTTCAAGAATTTACGACAGCATTATTGTTTTCCATAATGTGTCATAGGGCGTTTTGTATATTTTCTGATTGGCGTGTGAACATCAAACTGGTTTCAGTTGTTAATTATTGTTTATGTTGCAAGATGTATCACTATAATTTTAAAAATGTTTTTTATTGTTATATTTTTATATCCTATTATTAGATTCAGATATTGAAAATTCGCAGAAATCGTTTTGAGAGAGTGTTCAATGACAAAATTTGTAGTGTAATAAATTGCCATTAGCATCTGAAGCATGTCAGATAGGCGTGGCTCACTAAGCTAAGACTGTCGTTCGATTACCTACTTGTCGTATCCCATTTGCATTTGAAGTAAGTAAGACGTCGGACAATTTCATTCATTCATTCATACATTACACGACAAGCTACCATCGCAAAGTGCACGCCGACTAGCATCGTAGAAGAGATTGGGAATCCAGTAGAAAGTGCACGTGAATGTTTTAATAACCCGATGTAAATTATAAAACGGCGGCGAAATGAAATTCCATTATAATTAGTCGATTTACGGTGTAAACGGGCGGCCGTAATGGATTCCAACACGTCAATATTATATAGAACCATTAATAGAAACCGAAAGCATCTGGCGCTGCTTTTGGAATGCAAATATGTAGCATTAATGACCGTGCATATTCAGATGAAGATGATTTAGGTGAAGACGTCGCCGAAGTGCGAGGATAAGTTTCTGTACCTTATCAATCATGTAATTGATAGTATTGTTAGAGATAGGCAATCAGTGCTCAAATTCCCAGTGCAGTCGTCTGCGGACACATTTCATTAGTAACCATATTTTAACGGTCATAGATAATGACAAACTCACCCTTTTAGTATTACTAGACTACGCTTTACTGAAGTAAAGCATTTGACAATATCGATTAAACCTGCTGCTCGCGAAACTATATTTTTTAGAGTATTTACCCCCAGTTTAACAATGGTGAAATTGATGAATCCTAATGGCAACATCGCTATTTCTAGTGCTCGTCTCATCATCACAGGCATTCCTAAAGGCGTGATACTTGTACACATGCCCTGTTTTCTATTTAATCTGAGAAAATATTGGATTTGTCCTTAGGTACATTGCCATTTTGTTATTACGGGTTTATACAGAATAATGATGTTCCAATCATAATTTTGTTGAAAGTCCACTACTCGATTATATGTCAACATATTCCTTATGGAAATTACGAGAATAACGATATAATGTAGGTTCAACATGTTTCATGTGTCCGACTATAACCAGAAGCAAGATCGTGGGCATTAAGTTTTGTGGGTTATTATTTCGGAATTAAACGGCAACAAGAGAACGTTGCTACATATTTACAGTGACGTGGTAACTACACTTTTACGCGTTATGTAAATTCTCTTACGTACCAACCACAGTCCGAGATTCATCCGTAATCCCTTTTGAAACATCCGTATTTCAGTGTATAATAGTGTTATATTTTTCTGAGTGTAGGTACCTTCGATATCGGCGATAATTTCTATCACTCTAAACAACACATGTGCAGATAACATTTAAGTTTATGAATATTTCCATCTCGACGACACAAATTCTGCAATTAGCTAAATGACAACTTCTCTAACTTATCAGATGGGTCAAAAAGTGCTGGGTTTAAACTCAACTCCTAAATCTCCATATCTGATAGTAGTATCCCCACATAACATTGCAAAATGTAATTCCTTTAGTCGTCCAGACATTACTATTGCCTAAGTAACCATCCCTCGGGTCGACTTCGCCCGTAATACTGGACTGCACCTTGATGAACATCTTTTTTGAGAATCCCAAGTTAAGAAAATCTTTCAAGGCTATATCAACCAAACAACGAAACAATTTTAGAGTTATGAAATCGTTTCAATAGTTGTTAGTGATACAGTTGAAATTCGGCTTTATGTCGGACGTTTAACTCTCTTAAATCCAGAAATGCATCGTAGAGCAAGCATAGCGTATATGGGTATTTTTGGAATCGTGGTGACGAAAGAAAGTTGTTGGAATAGATTTTAAGCTATTTGAGTGCGGCTGCAGGTGTATCCTGATTTACTTGGCCTGGAGGAGGATCTGACCAATAGGTAGAGCAAGCGTAGCGTATATGGATATGTTTGGAATCGTAGTGATGAGAGAAACTTGTTGGAATAGGTTTTAAGCCACATGGGTGCTGCTGCAGGTGTATCCTGGTTTACTTGGTCGAGAGGATGATCTGACCAATAGGTAGAGCAAGCATAGCGTATATGGGTAGCGTATATGGGAAACCCATTGGAATAGGTTTTAAGCCATTTTGGATAAGTCAGACACGGGCCAAAGTTGCCGATGTATATCGCTTCTTTTCCTCAAATTATTGTAGAAATTACCATTCGAAAATGTGATATTTTTTCTCACTCGAACAACCGACGGTGGGGTGGTGTGGGACTTGCCACGTCGGCTTGCACACTTTTTGGAAATTTAGTCATGATCGCGACCTTCATGGAAGCATAACGTGCATGTTGTGTGGTGGCATTTTTCCGAAACAATAATTCTTACGTTACCGTGCGTCGACTTTTTTGATAAGAATATCATTATACCCCTTCGGTAAATTTAATCAAACTATGGGTTCGATCAAATATATTTGGTTTGATCAATGTTCTGAGAGACAGGATCTACAGTGAATCAATGACCAAGAGGGCATATAAGGGTATGAACAGAAAGTGACAACGTGAGACTTGTCAATGAATTTGTTCGCAACTTGGTGCGTTGCGAACAGATTCATTATCAACAAGAAAATGTTCGGCCACGCTAACTACATCTCGTAGCAGTTTGAATCGATTTTTCAAACAGGATTTAAAGCTTTATCCGTATAAATTCCAGATTGTGCAAGAATTAAACTATACGGATTTTATTTCAAGATATATTTTTTGCTGATCTGACGATTGATCGTTTTGATAATTTCGACATCTTGTTTTCTGGTGAAGCTCACTTCCACTTGAGGGAATGTAAAAAAACAAAACTGCAGATATTGG
>JAOPUG010000215.1:4531972-4553881 GCA_027564375.1 Micropterix facetella
ATAATAGGCGTTCGATTCATTGCGCTTCAGTGGAGTTTCCCTTGGTTTAAGAATGATATCTCCGCGCAAGCAATAATAATCGTTCGGTGTATTGTTCTCCGCTGGAGTATCGCTGACAAATCGACAATGTAAATTTTGGTACTAATTTGCACATTAAGAAACCATTAAAATCCTAAACTATATATTTTTAGCGCTAAACATCATTTAATTATGGTATTTCGTACCTACGTAAATAATAAAATAATTTGAGCGATCACAATCATAAGAAATGGAACTAACCCCATATAATAGCGAAATTTTCAATATTTCTGCGAAATTACAGTTTTTGACGTCACGGAGGGAATTATTGCGGTAAAATCCGTTTCTTACAGCCATCCTGATAATTACCTTGGACAGCATTCACCAATTTTGGCTTCATATTACCACACTTTTTTGTAAAAAGAAAAAGCATGCTGAATCTTTTCAGAAGTATTCAGTAGATTTTTTGTTGTAATGTATAAATGATATAGTAATATGGACCTCAAGAAACACTTAAAACTACGAAATACTAAACTACTTTTATCCATGCAAAAATACGTTTTTACAAAATAATAACCAACAGATTTTTTAAAAACAGAAATGATTCCGCTTAATATTTTTGAAAATACTTAAATATCTACCGAAAAAAATTACAACACTAGATCAAAAAAATTAATATTTCTAATGGATCGTAGTTTAGTGATCTTATCGTGATCATTTTCTCCGTGACGATATAAAATGTAATTTTGCATAAATATTGAAAATTTTATTATTTTACGCGGTAAGTTCCATTTCTTATGATTGTGATGGCTGAAATTATTTTGATTATATACTCGGACGTAGGTATGAAATACCATAATGTTATTATGTTTAGCCATTTCTTATGATTGTGATTGATGAAATTATTTTATTGTTTACGTTGGTACGAGATACCATAATTTAATTACGTTTATCTACCTTATGATTGTGATGGCTGAAATGATTTTATTATTTATGTAGGTATGAATAACCATAATTTAATTACGTTTAGCATTAAAACATAACCATTGTTTAGGAGTTTATCGGTTTTGTAATGTGCTAATTAGTACCAAAGTTCACAGTGTCCCTATTAATATGGCCACCCACTGTACATTGGTAGCTTATTATTGTTATTTTACTACATAATGTTATAGCCACTGAGGTAGATCCGATCATCTAAATCCATATTACCTATATATTATAAATGAACAATATAATTCAACGGCGAGCAGCCTGATTTTTATGATAGTGATGAACATATTCCCTGATTTTATTTAGCTGGCCCAATCGAAATCAGTCGAAATAGCTGACACAGTCGTAAAATAATAGAAAGATTTAATAAATTAACAATAACAATTGAGAATCAACTAAAATATATGATGACATACCAAAATATAAATTGTTAAAAATAAATACCAAAGCCATACCAAAATATAATCAAGTTATAGACTAAGAAAGTAGGGGGGAAATATTTTGAGCGGCAATGTAAGGTTTGGCAGTACCAATAGAAACTGTCAGTTTCACGTCAGATGGATCTTGTGTCGGTTTCCTATTGTAGTTTTTCTTTTATTTATCATTATCATGTTTCTTTAGGTGGTTTTGCGTAACAATGAATAAAACTATTCAAAACGGATTTATGGAAGTTATTTGCCATGATTACCAGCTGTATTGAGTATCAGTTGATTCGGCATGACTCGAGCTAAAACCATTATGTAAGGGACTTAAGATAACATGACTGTATCCTATTCTGATTATTTAAAAGGCCATTGTTCCAACATATCTATATTAATTGATGACTAATGCGTTGAGTATACCATATATGTTTATCATAACTAATGCATTATCATATTTGGTACTTACATTACGATTGTGTTGTCATTTGTTCTATCCTCTGCTTCAGAGACATCAACCCAATCATCGCTTCGATCGCTCAGGCTGACTTCGCTCGTAGCTGGTCCGTAGCACACAGGCTCTTGCGCCCCAATGCTCACAACGGAACGCTGACCATAAAGGCTGTTAGTCTTCTGTTCACTGGAAATCGTAGAATGACTGAAGTTTGATACAGTGTCAAACGAAAGCCTCTTCCCAGGAGATACGTTCACTTTGCTTCTCATTTTGACTCCACTGTTTGGACTGTTTGGAATGCTCTCATAACAGTTGTTCAACGACGTCGTATCCGGGTGCTTTATAACATCGTACAGATTCTCGTTTCCATTTAGTGTATCGTAGCTGTTGACGCTCTGTGTGTAAGATAACTGTTTCTTGCTTTTCGCTGGAAGTTTATTCAGGTCTGCTGGAATTTTCTCATAGATCTTTTCGTACCCGATCGAGGAGGCGTTACTCTCCGATTTCGCGATGTATTTTTTTGACAATGAGCCTTTGTTCGGCTCTGGCAGTGGCTGCTGTTGAATCTTAGAAGCAATTAGCAACCTAGGAGGTGACATAGGAGGACCTCGACAATAATCGTAGCCATCATCGCTATCTCCATCGCCGCGCGTTCTCTGCTCAGGAATTTTATTAGCGCAATATTCATAATTCTGAACACTGCAATCGTGTCCTTCAGGGTGCGATCTCAATTCAAATAAACACTGATAAATATTCTCTTCGCCGCCGCTAGAAACCTCCGGTGGCGGACAAGGCCTAATTTTCGTTAAACTATTAAACTGCTCGCTTCCAATCTCAGTCGTTTCTCGAAACGGTTCTAAAATTTCATAGTCATCTTCTATCTTCTTCTCGAAATTATTTAAAGCTTCCAAGTTTATCGCTTCAGCTATAATCGAACCCTCCTTTTCTGATAATTCTGCAATAACGGCGATATTCACAGCTTCAACTTCACTTTTTTCTTTCTTTAAACTTTCGGCTATTTCTTGCTTTTTCGTATCTAATAATAAATCAGTCTTTTTGAATAACCAATCCACGGACGGAGAAATTGGCTCATGAGATTCTTCACTTGGGCTATCTACATTAAGTTCAGAAACACTGTAATACGTCTGATCTTTCTTCCAGAGAAACGATTCATTCGGCGTAAGGTTCAAACTGATTTTTTTATATATCTCGTCTTCTGCTGAATTTACATATATACATTTCGATGAGATATCATTGATGAGACGATTCGCCAGTTCTTCGTTATCAATCAAATTCAGCAATTCGGTTGTTTCGGATATCGGCTCGACGGGCTTCAACAACTGCAGTTTGCTGCCTTTCAAAAAATTCGGGCGAAATTTAAATTTCTCATAAATATTTTTCCTATTTGATTCTAAACCTGCATCGTCGCTTGAATGAGTAGTCGACACTTCAGTAGCATTCGGCTTTAACATTTTAATTTTTGGTTTTCCTTCGCGTAGCACTACATTCTTTGTCATTGTGAGCGAAAGCTTCTTTTCTGGTATAACAGGCTTTGCAGGTATAGCAGGTTTTACTCTCTCAGGTACATATTTTTCTTTTACTTCTTCTGTTTTTGGATATTTTTTTGTGACATTAGTTGTGTTTTCGAAGTGTTTTATTTTTTCTAAGAATTCCTTCTTGCTTACGTCTTTTGACTCCACTTTTTCCGTCGGCGAGGGTTTGCGTTTCTTCTTAATGCTGTTGCGTTTTCGGGAATGGCTGTCGGATTTTACTCGATGCACTGTCTTACGGGAGCTCGACGAACGATCGCTGTCAGCTGCGCTTTCACTCGCTGATTTTTTCTTCAAATTCATTTTTTTCTTGGCCGATGGTTTAATTTTTGTGACAATTTTAAAGCTCGTGCCCGGTATAAGCGTCGAAGAAGGAGTCGAGCTGTTGCTATCGGAAGCTTTATTTTGTATTTTTTCAATAACTTTAGCAAATTTCGGCTGGCTCAAGATGCCATCTTTTTCTTTGATCATTTCATTGAATTTTTGAGTTAATTCCGCTACTTTACTGCCGTTTAATTTAGTCGTGGTTCTGATCGTGTTTGAGGAAGTTCTTCTATTCGGAATTGGGCCGTTTCTAATTTTAAAACTTATTTTACGAGGTGAATTTCCTGACAGTTTTTTTACCAGCGGTATTTTCTCGGACGTCGTTAGTTGAGATTCTAAAAATTTTTGCTTTGCTCTATTCGCTCTATCACCCCCGCCAGTGATACGTGAGTCGTCATTGTTTACAGATTTGGTTATTTTGGGCGGATTTACTGTTGTTGCTGATTGAGTTTTGTCATTATTGTCTACTGCGTTAATTTCTGTTACATCAGTCTTAAAGTTGTTGATATGTATTAAATCGTCATTGGCGTCATTGAGAGTAAATACTGTTTTGCATGAATATAATGCAGATCGATTGACTTCCAGTTGTTCGCAACTTGTTTCATTCTTTTCATTTTGCATTTCGCTCTTTTGTGAATCTGCGTCATCGTCAGTTTTGCTTAGATCGATAATCTGATAGAGAACTGTTTTTTTCGTCGATAGAGGTGAGTATTCCGAGTGTATTTTGACTGGGTTTGAAGTTCCGATGAGAGGTGGAGACCGAGCATTTTGCTGTATCACAGCTGTCTTCATTTTCAAGAGTGGGCGAGGTCAGGGAGTGGCCTCCGGGGCATCATGGGTGCTGCTGATGGATGATCTGAAAAAAAAAGAGAAAAAAATTGTTTAAATATTGATCATGTTTGTACAATAAAAAATGTATGACGACGAATGTTACTGATTTTATAAAGCTATGTAAAATGTTGTTGATGATAGGTTACCTTAAGAGGTTGTCATCGAAGTTATTGATGGTTTTATATCGATGATATTTATACAAAATTTTCTTTCACGAATGGTTTATCTCCAGGGATTTAATTATTAGTATATGCATGCTGTGTCTTATCTACAAAATCAGAATATTCATCTCGTCCTGTCGCCGGTATTGTAGACCGGTAAGACCTGCAGTGATTTTTTTCCTAGCAACCTACAAATTCTAGACCCAGCACTGTGCGTGTGCCTTCTTCAAACCTTTGGTTATATCTACCATGAATGTCTTCAATAAAACTTTGAAGATGTGGCTAATAAGCCTGATTGTTTTTTAGTAATTGCAGTTCTTTAGGTGTTCATTGAAATGACCCACAAAATAAGTGATTAAATAGTTTAAAAACTAAGAAAATGCTTTTCACTTTTGGTCCAAATATATAAACAAAGAACCATTGAGTCATATGAATAGCCATCGAGGAGTCCCTATGGCATCCTTCCACCTCCATCATTACACAAGCTCGATGGCACCATATTGCTGTATTGTCATCAGAAATGCATACGTGTGCTAAGTTTCAAATCGATACCACTATTAGAAGCGAGTGAAAAATGGTTGTAAGATTCCTTTAAATGTTACAGGACAAACTTATAAAAGAGTGTTAATAAGCAGATATGCTACACTTTTAATCGTTCGAGAAAGTAATAAAGTATTGTGTATACATATATATATGTACAGTATATGTACATGTATTATTACTCAGCCATTTTTTTCAGATTTCAATTTTTTTTTCAAGATGGATTAAGGGGTTTTAATAACTACACTTAAGGAATTTCATTTAAACCGCGAAAATAAGCATACTGAGAGCCGGCCAGACAAACATTAAAAATCTCTTTTTTGGGATTTTTGGGTATTAATAAGCAGATATACTACAATTTGAATGGTTCGAGAAAATAATAAAGTGTTGTATGCATATGCATGTGTATGTATATGTATAGTATATGTATATGTATATGTATATGTATTATCACTCAGCATTTTTTTTTAGATTCTAGTTTGTTTTTCAAGATGGATTAAGGGGTTTTAATAACTACCCTTAAGGACTGTACAACATTCCATTTAAACCGCGAAATAAGCCTATTAAGAGCCGGCCAGGCAGACATTAAGGACCTCTATTTGGGATTTTTTAGGTGTTAATATGCAGATATACTACAATTTTTATGGTTCGAGAAAGTAATAAAGTGTTTTATGCATATGTATATGTATAGTATATGTATATGTATATGCATATAAATATGTATATGTATATGTAAATTTATATGTATATGTACATGTATTATTACTCCGCTATTTTTCTAGATTCTAGTTTGTTTTTCACGATGGATTAAGGGGTTTTAATAACTACCCTTAAGGACTGTGTTTGTACAACATTTCATTTAAACCGCGATAATAAGCATCCTGAGAGCCGGCCAGCCAAATATTACTATACACTTTTTTGGGATTCCTGGGACCCCGAAAAATTCAAATGATCTGAAATCTGATCGTCTAAGTCTAAAATCTGCTAAGCAGTCATTGCCTATATATGTAGTGATTGGTCCCCAACACGATCTGGCTAAATTTAACGCCATGATTCGTCCCGATATTACTATTGATCAAATAACGGTCCCTTCGCAGTCGTCACTCGCAATAATGTTAAACTCTGTCGAACACCTTAACTTCGATCTCATATGAAATAGCCAAAATTAGATTTCCATCAAACTCTAATTTCTCCACGTTTTAGAACATTTAGAACCAGAAAAATGAAAATAAAAAATAATCGAAAATAGATTTCCCTCAAACTCTAATTTCTCCACGTTTTAGAACGTTTAGAATCAGAAAAACGAAAATATGATATAATAGAAAATAGATTTCCTCTAAACTCTAATTTCTCCACGTTTTAGAACGTTTAGTACCAGAAAAACAAAAATAAGTAATAATCGAAAATAGATTTCCTCCAAACTCTAATAATCTCCACGTTTTAAAATATTTAGAACCAGAAAAACGAAAAAAAATCTGTCTGTACATCTGTCTGCCTGGCTTATTGATATCTCAAGAACGCGTTGTTCGATATCGAAATTTCTTTCGCCAATCTGTTTTATTCATCAATGGGAGGAGCTGGTGACATTTTAGGGACCGTCCATAAACAAATTCAGGGAGCTGCCTTACAAACAGACGACTGAAAAATTTCATTTTTAGCCGTCTTGTCACCAACTTCCTAATTAAAAAGAAAAATCGATTACCGTAGATTTTTTTAAATGGGACTACGCGTCCTTGAGTTACAATAATGGGCTTAAGAGGTAATAACTCAAGAAGGCATATTCGAAGTCCAATTTCGAAAATTCTTTCGCCAATCTGTTTTATTTATCAATGGGAAGAGGCCATAAGCTTTAGTACCTACTTCGTACCTGAAATGGATTTGGGAGCTGTAATACAAATGGACGACTAAGAAATCACATGTTTATCAGTACGGTTGCCAACTTCTTATTAGCTATCCGAATTAATACGAAAAACAGACTATCGAATGAATTTTTGAAAACGGACCGTGTGTTCTTGAGTTACAATTTAAGGATGATTGACTTAAGAAGGCGTAACTATTAAACAAATTATTCGATTTGAATTTTTTTTTCGCCGATCAATTTTTTTCATCAATGAGAGAGCGACTTATCAATCGGAACCATCCACAGACCAAGTCAGGGAGCTAGCTAATACGAAAAACAGATTATCGAATGAATGTTTGAAATCGGACCGTGAGTTATTGCGTTGCAAAATTTAAATCTAGGACCGCTTTACCGCTTAGATTTTTTTCCGAATTTAAACGATTTATCCAACTTAAAAATTCTTTCTTTAATCAGTTTTTTCGTCGTGTGGATAGGAAGATTGTGATTAGATGAGTACGTTTCATCTTACTGTTCGTTTTAACTCTGATACTAAATTAATCCTAATCAATACTTTCAATGGCGACTAAGTATACTAAAAGTATGACGAAAAATAGACCAAAATAAGATTCAAAAGCGGCGAAATGCCTGTGCCAGGTTTCGTTTCCATATTAAACCAAGAAACCATGTTTCTCCATTTCTATACAAACATTCCAACCTAAATATGTCCCACTATTAGCAACTTCACTTTCCTAAATTCACCCTAAAATTAGTTAGAAACAAAACCTAACCCTACTTATTCTCCCTCATAAACTTCTTGCGATGCAGCGATAACGTGGCAATTATAGATAGTTGGGTGGTGTCAATGTAGCGGGCGAACCTGTCCCCCAAGGAAGTTATAACTATATTGATATTGATAGTCCTTCCTGCCGTGGTCTTGCGTTTCATACAAAGACTTACGGACGCAAAAATCCACAAATCCAACTGCGCAACGTAGTCCGTAAGAGTCCAGCGTCCTTTGCCCGTCCACTCGGGATCGGGTAGCCTGTGGATCGTTTCTAAGGATATGTGACTTCAGGTCAACATCTACCCCCGTTGTCATAGGAAACGTACGTTTTCAGGCTACCCTGGTCATTTGCCGATTGAGCAACATGGCCAGCAAGCCGGACAGTGCATCAGCCGGCCAGGTCCGCCCGAGGCTTTCCCCCAGATCCGCACTTCAGCTTCGCCAGGTTAAGTCCTTCTTTGAGGAGACTACCAGATAGGAAGTTGAACCGTGAGTTGGACCGACCAAAAGATAACATAAACGCGGCCACCAGGGCCCAAGCTGCATAGAACGTTTAGACCCTCCAAAGCACATCCAGTCTAATTTTAACAGAAGCTTTACCTATTTAACCGCAGGTATTTGGAATGGCTAAAGCAGAGATACGAAGTCCAATTTTATTGCGGCTTTTCGTTCAGGGCCTAACAAATAACAGTTCTTAAAGCAATGGACCTCATTAAACCGTTCTCTGTTATTTCTACACTCTGACTGACTCTCTCTGATTCTGCCAAATCCTATACCTACGCAACAACACTCATAGCGTCCAGAAAAACTACCTTTTATTTATTTTTATCGGTAATAATGTGTATAAGATGTGTAATGTTTGTGTACCTCAATGAAAATAAATAAAATCCCAATTTCAAATGATTCATGATCACGATACTTTTCCTTAGCATGTTAGCATGGATAAGTAAAAAGTTCGTTCATATAATGATAACAAAATACATTCCGAATTTGTGAAAAGGACTAATAATTAACAAAGACAGTGTTTTATTTGCTTAAATCGAAAACCTTAAATCTAATTCATATAATAAGTCGTTATACAAAAAATAAAAATTCAGCATTATAGCCCTCCCAAAATTATATCAAAGTGTTATAATTGGAAAAAATTATTCCAACGTTTAATAATAAAAATAATTGGTAGGTCGCCGAGCGCAACGATGCTAAACGTGATAAAGTGAGTGTTGTGTGCACGGCAGACTTTGAAAATTCGCGTCGCTAGCCACCCCGTTAAAGCGGAATATGAAATGAACGATAGTCGATTTTCCCGTAACAAAACTACCTGCCGAACTTATAACTATCCTAATAAATTTGAACAAATTTTATGCGGTTGTAACATCGCCGAAACATCAGGTGTTTTTACATCCACGCGGTAAAATCCAATTTTGTTTTATTTATAAAACCTAATTCATGTCATATGTCAATCTCGTCTACCGTTTAGGGGAGGGGGCACTGCGACACTGTTGCGGTTCACGACTATAAATCATCGATTGAAAACACTTGTCGACAAGCCAACGAATCAATCGACAAGAGAGGTGCGTATATCAAATGATTTAATTTCGCATGCACCTCAGGAGCAATCAATATACGCGTTCGCTGTTCTCTAAATGTCGAACGAGCGCTATCACTTTCTACGGACATTCGTGTAGTTTTTTACTGATGTCCGATTTTGTTTTTAGCATTAGCAAAAGCACACGCGTCGCACAAGGTGGCGCGTGCAATGAATTTCAATGCCTTTATCCAAAGTAATGAAAGACTTAAAGGGAATCTCGCGATTAAACAACCAAGCCTGGCCAATCACTTCGTCGCAGCTGCTTCAGCGCGACAACGCAAAACGGCATACTCTGAAGCAAATGGTCACACAATTGCAGGAGTTGCCATTATTTTCCCTTACTTATCCAAAATGGCTTAAAACATATTCCAATAAGTTTCTCTCGTCACCACGGTTCCAAAAATACCCATATACGCTATGCTTGCTATACCTATTGGTAAGCTCCTCCTCCAGGCCCAGTAAACGAGGATGTACCTGCAGCAGCACCTGCGCGACTCGGATCTAATTTGCTGCCACCGGATGGTGCTTGGAGTCACCGAGGGAGGTTGCATACCAAATATGGTTAAGATCGGACCACGGGAAATCTTCAACGGTGTTGGCAGTCTAGGCAGACTGGTAGTCTAGACACGACGGTGTTGCCAAAAAGAATGTTTTTCCCAATAATTAAATCAATATGGCAGATATACACCAAGGAAGCAACAACTTTAACATAGGCTGACTCTGATTGAGACTTAAAGATACATACCGAGGAAAATGCTCGACAAGCTAGACCGCTGCCTTGCGGAATAAAAATATATAAGCTTTTTTAAAGACGATAACAAAATTAAGACATTCAGGTGGTCACATCATTCGCAGAAAGTCACCGTATCTAGCTACTTACAACGGCATAGAGATACTATAAAGTAGGAAAAACGATACACACGAAAAGATTCTCCTAATCGCGATATGGAATAATTTGACAAAACGAAAGTGGAATGGAAAGAATTGGTACAAAGCAAAGAGAAAATGTTGAAAGCAGCGCAGGAAGTATATAACATGGATGAAACGGATACGGAAACTAGCGAAAAGGAATCGACAAGTCGATCGGCGATACAAGGAGACATGAAACAAACGGCAAAACAAAAACATTTAGAATATACTGAATATTATGGACGAAATAAGTGAGAAATAAAATAAATACTATTCACTACCCCCACAATCCTAGATACTCGCCATCCTACTCTCCTATGCCCAGTATACTGGTCGATTGATTTACCTTTTCCTACCGTTCTTAAAGGCAGGTGCTCCTCAACCTTAAATATGTCCCCCTGGTGTATTCCCTATACCGTCTCAGGAGCAGTCCTTGCTGGAGTGGCACAATTCATTCATTTATTCATTCGCTTTTTCGGATGTGAATTTCATTTAATAATGTCTATATACTAATCGTTCTTTATTATAATATTTAGCACATTATCGCCAAAACGAAAAAAGCCAAAAGAATGCAGTAAAGAGATTTGGCTAGAAAAACGAAATTGACAAAATTGAATAGTATCTGTAAATCACCTATATCTGTAGCTCAAAAAAATGACGTGTAATAATATTTTGTTTAAAAATTTAATTCTCTTTTGCAACTTATAGTACAAGGATCAGATATTTTCATTAGTCACAAAAAAAGGTTAGATCTGCAAGTCTCGTGATTATTTCATCTCAAGTGTAGTACCTACTTAGTTACGGTACCGCAATTTCATCCAAAGCACTCCAATGATTTATTCTAATTCGAAAACTTAATTCGTATCTTGTGAAAGTGACTTTAAAGGTGAAATCGTAAATACTGATTTTTGTTACTATACACGATTGTCGTAAATAAAACGGCGGCTTTGATGTTGACCGGTTGTTTTTCGATTTACTCTCTCTCTCTCTCTTTCTCGCTCGGTAGGTTGTTATCTGTTATTTAGTTAGGCAATAGTAACAAAATTAAATCCAAGAGAAGTAAGCAAGTAAATGTTTTACTGCCGTCCGCCTGGCTGCATGTATTTATCTGATGTAATATTTTAAGTATGTGCTTTGTGAGAATTGTAAAGAATGTCAATATTATTAAACGATTATGTTATGAGGCGCACCTTTATCAAAATATTGATTGTCTTACCCAACATTGCCGCGGGATAGCAAAATTTTTCTCTTAACGACAGCGCGGAAGCGAGGTCAAATTAAACCAACAATTAGTATCCATACGTAGAAAAATCGACAGAATTATAGACAAACGTCGCAAAATAGAATT
Organism: Micropterix facetella; assembly: GCA_027564375.1. NCBI lineage: Eukaryota > Metazoa > Arthropoda > Insecta > Lepidoptera > Micropterigidae > Micropterix > Micropterix facetella. The sequence continues at coordinate 4,543,729 of JAOPUG010000215.1, forward strand.
ATAAAAAGGTACGGTGACGAATTTTCGTTGTTTATCCCAAACTCTTAAAAAATGCTATTCCATATCTCAACATTGCTGACTTTAATAAGACGGATATTCGACGAATCATACAACTTAGATAAAACTGAGCAACAGATGCCAACATTGAAAAAAATACCCGATAGAGCTAGTAAAAACCTCAATTTTAGTGGATAATAAAATTATAAAAATACCTGGTTTTAAATGGCGAAAAACTAAGCCCAATAGTAAACTTTTAATATAGAACACAAATTCGTCTTCTTGAGAAAAAATAATGTGTATCGTGATCAAAATAGACCAATGACACCACATTTCAATGGGCTGATGGGTCTTCAGAAGGGGGTCCATAAACAAATTTCAAAGGGGCCACGACTTATGGTATAGTGGATTTGTGTCGAATGCCTTTGCAACGTGGACATCTCCGACTATTATTGGAGATTATCACGATCAAACAAATCCCGATAATTATGAAAAATAGTGAGACTCCGTCATGTGGCCGACCGTCTGGTTAAATGTTTGTCACCGTAGATTATTTCGGCCAGTTTAAAAGCTATTATCATGAAGTTCGGTTCTGTCATAGAACTCGCTTGTCCGCATCAATCCCGTTAGTCAAAGGGCAAACTTCAAGCAAGCCTGTGATTATTATAATTTTTGAGAAATAAACAAATTTTTGCAAAAAAAAACATTGTTTTCAAATCATGGAAAAGTATTTTTGGAAAAAATACAATTACATAAATAATAATAATATCTATTTATCCATGGAGTTAATTTTTTAAAATAGGTAATCTTTAAAAAATTAAACAGTGGAAAAAAATAAGATTTTCAACAATAATTTTTCGAATGATTTTTTCTCTCAATCGTATAGGTATAACCTATAGCAGGAACACCTTTCGGAAAATACGGAGCCCTCTGGACGTTTGCAAAACGCTGCAAAATATTTCATTTTAGCCTATTATAAATATAGTCCCATCTTTCCAACGATGTTTATCAGTTACAGTTCAGACGATTCGGCAGTTCAGATGATTCGGTCGTACGTCACGATTTGTCTTGCTCAATCAGCCATCGTAAATGAAGCGAACTCTAGGTAATTCATGAATATGAATTTTATAAATGTTGACATGGGCTTATCCGAACAATGGCGGGTAAATTGAGTTTATGGATTTAGCTTATTCAAGAACGAAAATGCAACCACGTTAGCACCAAAAATAAATTACCTACTTCGGGTGTGATACAGGCTCTTTTCTCAGAAAAATGTTTGTCAACATCATTGATACAATCGCAAGTTTTTTCGAAATACGATTAGTTTGTAAACTGATAAATGCACTCACTATTACACAATTACTATTATTTTATTACACTGAGTTTAACTGCAATCGCTACTCGTAGCGCGATTGGCGTCCGCTCTCGGGGACGCCCAAGTCGATTTTTGAACACAATCGAGAAAAAAGGCGCGAATACAACAGCGCGAAGCAAAGAGAGCGGCATCGCGGCAGTGACGTATTATCGCATTACCGATATCGAGCGGAGGGTGCTACTAATCGAAAATATACAGATAGTTGATGTGGTCTGCTTTTCCAAGTAAGGTACTGAGTGGCTAAAAATAACTGCTGGCATGAGCTCGTTTGTTAAATTATTTGAATCGGTCTTGCATGACCGCATTGAGTATTTCGTAGACTAACCTGACTGATTGCCTACATGGCTTCCGGACAAAACGATTTACACCCTCCAATTTATTAATTTTGACGGATTACGCCGCGAATGCCTTGGACAGAGGTTTGCAATTGACTTTGCCTGCCTCGATATGGCCAAGGCATTCGATAGAATAGAATAGAATAGACTTTAATGCTGAACTGTGTGTGGGTGGTACACATAGTCAGGTACTTAGGGGGCATCCATTAATTATGTGAGCTCAAAATGGGGAGGGAGTGGCCTAGCAAAAGTCACGAAATCTTATTTGTGGTGGGTAGGGGGGTCAGTCAATGAAAATCTCACGTCAACTTTTTAATCAAGAGAATATACATTATTATAACAGATTAAACATTTTGTATTACAAAATCAATCCCGGGCATAGACAATATTAAATTAATTAGATTTAAACCCTTCAAAGATGACGGACCCGCTTTGATTTTAGACTTAAATAAACAACTGAGATATTTTAGTTAGTTAAATTTTTAGATATTTAGGTAGTGGCATGAATCAAAATATGTATATGAACATATCAAATAAATTTAATTAATTAAAAATAAAAGCATAAATCTCACGCTAGGGATCATATCTCAACAAATCTCATCAAGAGGAGGGGGTCCCACTGAAAAAAACACATCACGTGAATAATGGACACCCCCTTTTATGGTATCATACAGTTTATCATTAGGTGTGCAATATTAACCTTACCTCTCTAAGCTTAAACTAAGTTTATGTGAATTTATGCATAAATGCTCTTCAAGTATGTTTCACAAAAACGCGTGCAGCTTCTTATTAGTTCTGGCCTCATGTTAAAAGAAATAGAAAGCGTGCTTCTCGTGCGCGATATCTCGATATTTTTTCGATATTTCGCATTTTCTGAATGCGCCTTCGTATACATACACAAACGGTTTATGCAAGTTAAGGCTGCTCAGACGGAAGACTCGCTATAAGTCAAAACCATAATGCATGCGTCGCTGCACGTTGCCTGCTTTCACTTTCGGATGGGAAATATTCATAAGCATTTGAATGTCCCTATGCGAAAAGACGCACAGGCGCACGTTTTAAACGGTTTCTTATCTCTTGCCGCAAGGTCGTGACATTGCAGGAATAGGAATACCAATAATGGAAACGCGCACCGCGGATTTCACTTCATTGTTGATTACGGCGACGCTGAAGTAAATCTTTTTTCGGAGAATTTTAGCCATTAAAATCAATTTTCGTTTATATTTCTGCATATATGGTTTATATTCATATATTGTCATTTACGAAAGTTTCAATTTAATCAAATTGGCCGAATGATCCAAGCTTTGAGAAATTTATAAGGCTTTTGCATATAAAGGGTTCTACACATTTTTTTCTTGAATTGCGTAGTGTTTCTTTTACATTTGAAATGTTCAAAATTACAATTTTGCGCCAATTGCATATAGTATTGACTATTATTATTATTTTTATTGTACTATAACATTGTTTCATCTGTTTGCTACCCTGTTTTTATAAAAATAAACGTTGTAAAACAGCAGAAGAAATTGAACACGACATTATTATGCCTTTAGCGTACCCTAACTAAGATCCGTGGATCCGTATCTAAGATATCCTGGTTGTATGTTTTGAGTCCCTCACAGTCATATATGTGTTTTAAATAGTAGTTAACAATAGATTAAAAAATAATATATATAATTCCGAATGGCAGTCGTGTAGCAGGTGAGCTGCACACGTTTTGTGCATGGATATTTTATGCATAGGTAGTGTAGTGCAAGTGCATGTACCTATCTAGAAACCAGTGGTGTATTGGATCTCTGTACTCAGACTAAAGTTATAGATCCGCGAATATGGATCGTGTGTGCGGTGTCCCATCCGCGGTTACGGATCTTCTGGGCCTATACGTGGATACAGATCATCTGTGAGGTGACCTATCCGCAGATACTGATATATATGAATCTTGCTTACAGGCGACACAATATACAGACAGTGGCTTCTCTTAGAACAACATTGAAAATAATGCGAGCGACGTCACGACTCGTAAGGGCTACCATAAATCGTAATACGATAACTAGAAAATTGTACTACAGACGCCATCCGTGCCTTTGAACGAAATACGCAGAAAGAGTATCAAGCGTTCGTCATATGGCCGTCACACCCCCTAAAAAAAGGAAAATAACACAGCGCAGAAACATTCACTTTCCACAATCATGAGTCGCATACCGGCAAACATAGGTGTTTGTCGTTACGTACCCCTCTGCTCACTTCCCTCGCACCCTATCCTCGCCACGCCTTGCCACCAGATAGTGCGTTTATTGTTTTCTGTGTATACTGTGCAGGCGACGACCTTGCATTCAGGGAAATATCAATTCGACGTGAAAACGTCTGTAAGTTCGGTTTGGTAACCAAATTTAAATTTACGTTGCGACGAAATTATAACAGACTTCACAATACGATAACTGGGTTAGTAATAAACGAATAGTACATAACAAACCGACTAAATCTAGATAGCTTACACGTGTAAAATTCTAGCTAATGAGGTTTTCGTTGTGGTAGACGCAATCTCTGAGTGTACGGGTGAAAAGAGATAAGTATAACTTGCATAGGCATCTCGTGAACACGTCAAGCTATGATGCCGATCCAGATGTAGATCCAGATGGATTGGCTGGACTCTATCTGAACCTGAAGGATATTGGCTTCAACAACAACACCAGTCCTTTCGAAATGGTCGAATTTGTTTTTTTTTTTCAAGAATTTCCAAATAAATTCAAATAAAATATGAACAAATTCGAAGTAAACGGTAATCCAGAAAGAGCGGCTCGAGAGGACACCAAAAAGTGCCCAAAATCCAGCACGGCGCGATCGAGAGAGTGACGGAAGTGCCGAAGAAGATTCGCGGCGGAGGCAACGAATACCTTGCAGGCAGTAGGTATATATCGCCTCTATTATATTATCTTTGATATCGCTAACGCGTGAAGCTTTGATAGCGATCGAAATGTCGTCGGAAAGCGATTAATAGGCTCTACCTAAAACTGAAGCCATATTGGCTACAACAACAATAACCGAACAACAATAAACGAGATTTATAAATTCCCATTTGTGAACAATTTAAATTTTACAAGAATGTCGGCATATAAGAAACTAAACTAAGGTTAGAATCGAAGAAACGGCAATCGAAGGAAACAGTGGCTCAAGAGGAACCCAAAAAGCCAGCACCGAGCGATCGAGAGAGCTACGATAGCGAACGCCGAAGAAGATTAGCGGTAGAGGCAAATTCAACTGCCGTCGTGCACACCGAGCCCGTACCCTCTACCAGTGGGGCACTTTGGTCTGTGCGAAAGATTAATACAGAAAAGAAATTGTAACGAAACAAAATCCGCAAAGAAATCGAAAATCTTACAAAACTAGAAACGCGTACAATTAGGAATAAGATTTTAGATACATAGATAGACACCCATCAACAGAGCTACTATTGCTAAACCACAACAACTAGTATGGAAGAGATGGACAATAATATTATTATTGCAAATGTATCCGTCTCCAACTTTACTGTTTGGAATATTATATATTTTACGTGTTTAAGAATCAATTAGTTAATCACATGAGTGTAATGAGTCTTATGTAGTAAAGTTGGTAGGTAGTCTCTTAAGAGAATATACAATGGAATTTGTCAAAGTAAGATCCATTTTAGATCCGCACCTGAATAAATTAGGATATAGATCCGGACCAGGGACGCAAATATGTAGCGTTGCAAAGTAGCATAGATTTCCTACTCTATATTGTGAAATTTCTCAATGGGCGTGGTATTATCATAGGACAATCTCTTACCAACCCTACTATGAAGGACAACCAACCCTATAGGACAACCAACCCTACTATGAAGTGTTTATATGTATGTGTGCGTGTAGCATGCGTGTAAATGTGTATTTTATGATTGCATTCGATCGACAGAATTGAAATACAATTCCGTTAATTTTATCTCAACGGAAAATGGTGACCCAGCCAGGAATCGAACCTGGAACCTTACAATGTAATATCAGGCGACCTAATCACTATGCCACCGGCCCGAAAAAATTGTCGATGAATGCACACTGTCTGAGTCTTCTTTTATAAAACATGCTATGCACTTCGTCTTGGTCGCTGCATCCGTTCAAGAAAGTGAGAGTGAACCGTGAAATTCGACAAGCGGATGAATAATCGTTAATTGTACGATATGCCGACAGCTTGATAGATGCGCAATCTTTCGTCTGTCTCCGTATCCGCATTTCAATCTCTGCGGGAGTGATGTATTCATACGATACGATATCATTGCCTGATTGATTCGTTCGAGTGCAATGTACACTGGGAGCGATTGTCCGCTCAAGCGGTGAGCTGTTTGTCGGATTGTCAATTCAGACATTTATTAGACTCCGTGCTGATGAGCAATTTTATTGACTTCGAGCATGGAGGTATGTAGAAAAACTGGATCTTCGACATCAGCAACAAAGTAGTCGACATAAAGCCACTGACTGAATTTACCGCCTCTGCATATCCACATTCAACAGGTGGCGAGAGCCAGCATGTACAGACTATTTGCCCGAGAGAAGGCAAACTGGATTTCACAAGCCTTTATATGTGTACTAGAATAAGCACGTGAAACTCTAATCCTCAACCATGCTTCGACTGTTCAATTTTGAAAAACTTTACAGTGGAACCGCTGCCCGAGATGATTGGCTAAATAACCAACTATACTGGAAGGCCGGTAGTCTTAAATGGATTACCGATGGTTCCAATCATCGCACAAACCGCGCGAGCACAGTGGCATTACCCAATGCACGCTTAGCGCTGATCTGCATGCGTTAACGGTGGACTCGTGGTCGAGTCGGCGTCTCTTGTAGGTGTTGGGAGGCCGGGAGGCCCGCCGACGCGTTGGGCTGGTGACGGCGGCGAGGACTACCTTTGTGTAGCCATTCGCGGTTGCTGCAGATAGGCGGCGGGGGTTACGTTGACGCGATGGGACTGTCGACGACGGCGAGGGCTACCTTCCGCAGCCATTCGCAGTTCACTGTTGGCTCGCGCGCACTCCTCCACAAGTGCGCGCAAACATCGCTGAAGATACGCGCGCGACGACTCCACACGCACGCGCAAACTTCACTGAGGGAAGGGACCCCGATGGGGGGGGGGGGGTCGCTTCTGGACCACCGTGCACGACGCCTCGCAGGGCGGGAGATCACCGGATTGCGGACGGCTCGCCGTAACGCGAAGCCTTCGGGAGCGCATATCGGCGGCGGCACACGTCCGACTCGTGCACGCGCCGCCAGAGAAGTGGGTACTGAAAAAAAAACAGGAGCACCGGGTTCTATCAATTATCGCTGCCCGTCCCCCGCCGCTCGCTTTTTTGTTTGTTTCTACTCTTTATTGTGAAATTTCCCAATGGGTGTGTTTATTATCATATGACAATCTCTTATTATACAACCAACCCTACTATGAAGTGTTTACATGTATGTGTGCGTGTATCATGCGTGTAAGTATGTATCTTGTGATTGCAATCGATCGACAGAACAAAATGCAATTCCGTTAATTGTATCCTAACGTAAAATGGTAGCCCAGCAGAGAATCGAACCCGAAACCTTACAATGTTAGATCAGGCGACCTAACCACAATGCCACCGGGCCGTGTCTATATATGCTTAGAAATGACATCGCCCTTGTTTCTCTGGGGATAATCGTTTTGGAGTTAAGGCAAGACTATGTATAGGTACGTTTTCTTTATCATCCAAATTTCTGTCCTGGTACCGGTATCACATCAAAAAATCAAAGCACATCACATTCACATCAAAAATGTTTCACATCGAAATGTTTCACATCAAAAATGTTCACATCAAAACATTATATCTTATATATGTGACAATGGAGTCTAAGAAATTGATGGTTTGTTTCCCGATCAATCATATTATATCAAGCGTGATTAGCATAGTTATGGGCATAAAGTATGCGCAAAAACAAAACTATCGCGTGTCAATTTAATTACAGTGATAATGGATATAGCAACGACATCCTTACAATGACTAATATCTTTTTCGTCCAGTTAAAAGCCATTGATGCGAACATCAGCAACCATTAATGATATTTATCGACGATTAATTTAGCATTTCTTCCGGTTCGTTGATGGTAGCATGAGATACGTGCGTCAAGATGCACAAATAGAAATGAACACAAATGAAATGAGACATACAATCACGGTCGTGGTCACAAAAATATCGGAGCAGAACGAATAGCAGAACTTCATAACATCAGAAATAAAATAACTACCCTGCTTAAAATTAGCGAATTAAATAGGTTAATAAAAGATAATTGACTGTGATTGGTGGTTATGGTTGATCTGGGGGTTGAGGAGTTTCGCTTATAAGGAGTCTCAATTCAAGACTATAAATTGAAAAGCAGTCTTTCTGGAAGTTGACTGCTTACTTACATGTTTACAACAGCTAGATGTGATTACAATGCAAAGAATATACAACACAATTTTCGGATCTACGAATCGTGAGTAATGCTGATCATAAAAAGACTAGGTGGTTAAAATAACCGCCATAATGGTTATTTTAAAATATGTTTTCGGACTCTGTCTTCGTTTACAGTCAAAGTATGTACTGCATCTTGGGCGGTTTATTTGAAATAGGTTGTACATTCTACATTTTCGCGGATATCATTGAACTGCCAAATCGCTAGAAATAGTCGAGCTAAGAAATGAATTAAACTGCATGACGTTTCGTAGACCTGTCGAGCAAGAATGATGTTTCGTAGTTTCGGCCGACAGTATCTAATTCGTCCTCTGAGATTTTTAAATTACCTTAACCTTTAATAATTAGGCGCGCGGAGTCTCCTTCATTTGGAGTTGTTTTTTTAGGTATTTACGTTAGCAAGCCGAACTTCTGCTAGGTTAGGTTAGGTTCCTAGCTTGTCGTCCCGTCCCGCCTCAGTGTCGTCCACGCAGCGGAAGTGGTCAGAAGTGCTGTACGGCAGTGATTGGGGTCGCTGCGACCCCAAAGCGTTTATCTGATCGTTAAGTTCCAGGCCCTTCAATATCTAGCAAAACGAGGAAGATGCCACATTTTCCCGTGAAATAGCTACCGAAAAACGGCTGTGAAGTGCCAAATTTTACTGACGTGCCCACTCGAAGAAAATTTGTGATAATTGTTAACTAATTTTGTACTTGCAAAGAACATTCATTTTTTAACCGTTGTCAAAATATATTTAACGTTTTTTTGCTATTTTCTAACATTTTAATAGATAGTAAGAAAATAAAGAATAATAAAGTTGATTGTATCATTTATATATTTTTGATTTATTGCCCGTCATTTCGGAGTAACTGCCGACCCCGCGCGACTAACAACGTTAGTTTTTTGGCGCGCCTAATTAAAGGTTAGAAGTGGTTAAGACATCACGAATATAGACCAATCTCGCACATCGCCGTTATGTTTCGCCATATGTTTTTTGGAAAGTTTCTTTTATCCTGCAAGCACTTGGTTCGCTTTAGTTTGAGTTTTTTTCAACACTTCAGGGGTGAGGGTTTAACCCCTGCTGTCGCTGCGTAGATATCGCCGAACCAGAAATCTTTATTCAGTGTCTTTCTTCTTTCCACATGAAATTAATCAACAAAAAAAAACCTCACACGAATAGGCACAAATGTACTCATTTACTTGAATTCGATAATATGTTCAATATAGGTATAGTGCTATATATTATGTATAATAAATAATATTTTGAAACTTTGTTAGCTTAACCTTGTTAATTTTAATGTTGCTATTTTATGTTATGTTATTCTGTAATTTTCAATAAAATAAATTAAATGACATGAAATTATATTTCACTCATCATTCGATCTCAATTGCCGTAGGTACTCAACAGGCGCCGCAAAGTCTCTCGACGGCGCACGGGCATTATTTCAATGAGCGCAATGAATGCGGTACCAGTTTGCAAATTAATCGCTTTAACGGCAAATTTGCATGTGAAAGGAGAGGTTAAACCGCATATTTTCTCAAAATACGGCAGGCGGTCGGCTTTATTACAGTGCCGAGGAATCATATACGAGAGACAAAACTATGGCAATTGTAATCGGCTCGAAGAGTGCGAGTCGTCGGTGATACAGCGTGTTTCACGTGATGTATCAAGCCGGCTATCGATAATGAAATGGTCATTTCTGAATGGCAGAAATAACATTACTTTTATACGACATACCATATCACAGTTTAAAGACCACGGAATTTACTTGGATGAGCAGATGATAGGTGTCAGTCGTCTCGAACAAACAGTGAATGAAATCATATTTTGTTTAGCGATGGAGCTCACTTTTGGTTGAATGGATACGCCAATAAACAAAACTGCCGTATTTGAAGTGATGATAATCCTCAAGTGTAGGTTGAGACACCGTTACATCCAGAAAAACTGACTGTTTGGTGTGCTTTATGGGCTGGTGGAATCATCGGTCCGTACTT
>JAOPUG010000215.1:4740991-4756594 GCA_027564375.1 Micropterix facetella
CATTTTGAGGTTAGTTTTTTGCTAATAAATTAATCCAAAAATGAGATTTTTTTTAAATTTACAAAACTTTGAATACAGTTTAACATAAATTGTAAAACAAATTACACGTCTCACGCACACGACTGCCGCTGGCGGAACTCAAAAACACACTGACGCGAGAGTCGCTACCGCGCATCTGGCACTTCTAGAAAAAACAAACAGGCGCGCCATCGCGCGCCTTGGCACTCAGACGGTTAAATTTCGGTTTATCTGAAGTGTTAAGATTTGAAGGTTTAAAATCGCTTCAGTCGAATCTGCTCCTTCTCAGCAAACAGTTTTTAGATATTTTAACAAATTTAAAAGGAGCAGAACTAGCTTCGATGACAGAAGTGGACGCACGTCAACGGCAGTCTTTGCAGAAAATGTTTGGTCTACTGAAATGCTGGTGCGAGAAGACTCACGAATCACATTAAAGGACATACAGGGAATCTTACACATTCGTTCGGTTAGAACTCATACCATCTTACACGAATATCTTGGCATGAGGAAACTTTGCTGTCGTTGGATGCCTCGTGTGCTCTTTGAAACGTAAATAGAAGCCCGTGTGGATCGATGCCGAGAAATGCGACTACGTTTCGAAAATGGGGCATCAGTGCATGTTTCTAAAATCATTACTGGTGACGAAACATGGATATGTTAGTATGATCTGGAAATCAAGAAGCGTTCGTCGGTATAGGTATTTTCAGATGGCCAATTGCCAACAAAATAACCAACAAAAGACCTCGGCCATTGCTTAAAAGTGGCCAGTTTTTTTTCATGGAGCAGCATCAATGTTAGAAAATAGTAAATCAGTTAACTCAGAATGGTACACAACAGTCGCATTGCCAAAAATGTTCAAATCTGTTCAGGAGTGATGACCAAAGACCGGTCTTAGGGTAATCATGCTCCACCACAACAACGCGTCTTCACACACTTCCCTCAGAAAAAAGGCGTTTATTGAATAATCTGGTATTGAAACCCTGCCTCTTCCACCGTTTAGCCCCGACTTAGCTCCCTGTGACTTCTTTTATTCCCAATTGTCAAAAATAAAACAAAAGGACAGTTTTTTTCAATTGCCGATGGTGGCTGCCTTTAAATCGGTCATTTCTGACCTGTCGGAGGAAGACATGGTTTCCAGAGATGGTATAGGCGGATGTAAATTTGCATAGTGAATAATGGAGAATATAGAGAAAAATTATAATAAAAATAATAAAAATGTATTGTTTAAAGTTCGCATGTCTCAAAACTTATATAGTGATGTATAACCGGAGATTTAATGACTTCGACTTTTTTTAGGCAAGAGAGCCTTTCTCCGCTCGGTCGGGGAAAATTTTGAGAACACCACCTAACGTATATACACAGTATTTACATGACATTTAATTAAATTCAACTTCTTCCTTCCTCTCTTTCTCTATCCCACTTCCTCTTGTGTACGTTTAAAATTACTATGTATTTTCGATGATATTTATTTCTATTACTTAACTGACTTTATATTTGTTACTTACACTTTACTATTCATATTTTTCAGTTTATATGGAATCTAGGACATGCGAAACACAGAGAAAAGTATTTTTTGACGATTTAATTCGTTACATTTTTCGCATGATTTCAAGACTTCAGCCCACCGAAAGGTGGGACAAAGTAAACAATTTGTGTCTTCTGTATGACTATGCCTTAAAACGAAAAAAAACGGTGGAAATAACAAAAAGAAAAGTTGATGATCGTGACGAGATGCATACAATGAGGTACATGTCGCCTGGGGTCAATCCATCAATTTTGACAAAAATGACTAAAAGTCACAATTTTACAACTTTACTGCCTAAAATGGATTTAACGGTAGAAATAGCAAAAATAAAAGTTGTTGACCATGATGAGACGCTTCCAATGAAGTATATGTCGCCTGGGGTCAAACATGGATTTTCCCCTGCCATGTTTTCAATTTCAAATCATTCAGCTACCTAAATTTTTTTAACCTCAATACTTTCCATAAATATCGAAATACCCAATCAACAAGGTTGCTTTATGAATTAAATTTTTATTTTATTGTAAAATTCACAATTACGGCATAATAAACCTCCACCGTGGTAAAACATGTAATGACATTGCGGATTGTATCGATAATCAAATGACAAGATAAGTAAAATTGCTTTTCGATGTGATTGATTAATTTCTGATGAGCGGTATGTGTTTCAGAATAGTAGAATATATTTTTTTTTAAATATCTAAAAATGTGTAGTGAACATTTGGATAACGAAAATTGAACAACTGGCGATTATAATCAGGAGATAAAATGTCGTTTCTATAACACAACACCAAAATGAAAAAGATTCTTACCAGCATAGATCTGAACCTTGCTTGTACATAGATACAAAGCGACCAATAGCCCAAATAGATACTTGGAATAGCTTATTGGAACAAGACAAGAAAGCACACAATAACAATGGACATGACAATAACTAGCAAATTTTTTACAATAAGCATCTATAAATTGAAGGAAATTGGGTAGGAAACTGGGTGATGCACACAATCGCAATATACACTGATGAAATCCTCTCCTATGTATATTTTCATAGCAACACCGATCATGGAGCAGACTAGGTGTTCTGGGCTGGGCTGATTGGTTCGACTTATTTTAATGTGGTTTTCACTCACTTTCAGCACCGGCACGGCGGCCCGAGGGATCCCATCCGTCACCTCGGAGACCTGGGCAACATAATCGCCGGAGACGAGGGCAACGTGAATATCAAAATCATCGATCCTCTCATTTCGCTGGTCGGCCCAAGATCTATAGTTGGCAGAAGTATTGCCATTTCAGCCAAGGAAGACGACCTGGGCAGATCAGGAACCGAGGACAGCGGCCTCAATGGTAGCTCTGGAGATGGTGTTGCCTGTGGAATAATAGGATTCCTCTAAAATATATATTTAACCGTTTTTATTAAATACACTTTTTTATATTGTTTTTTTTATTTCTATATATATATTTATTATTGAATTTACTATTCTATCTTTATTATTAAATATACTTTTTTATATTTTTGCATAAAAAGTTTTTTTCTTTGAAATAAAAATAAACATTTCAAATTCCGCGCTCTAGTGGTGATCGCGCGAACCGCTTTATATAATTCCTTGATCCATGTGCAGTGTTGATATCGTCCGCTAGATGGTGTTGAATAATTATGTATTAAAACACAAGATCTTTCACTAGTCAAGGGTTATGCGTTCTGCCGACTTTATTTTTGATGATTGCAAGCAACACTTGGATTCTAATGGCCGACTTTTTTTATATTTGTATTCAGTCGTGTATGCAAGAGACATTAGGAAATGTCTCTTGCATATCGCTAGGGATCTGCTTCTGCGTTAACCCCTTTCTTTATTTGATGACTGCCTTTGGTCAATTTTGATCAAAGAGAAGTCTAGTAAAAGAAAAGAAATGACATATTAATATTAACAGCTGGTACATCGACATTTGATTTTAGACACAATAATATTGTGAGAAAAAGGTGAACTTCACATCACTTCACGCGACCGTGATCTTTGCAATGCTTCTAGTATGTGATAGCATTGATTAAATAATGTTAGTTTCAAAGGTGACAGTTAATCTTTTTCTATAATCAAAGGTGATAGTTAATCTTTATTCCTCTCTCGGGATGGTCCCCGATGTGGCAAGCTCTTTTGGTTAAAGGAACTAACAGACGCTGACGCTGAGAATGTGAATTATCTCACACTGCCTTTGTTCAGTTTCTTATACATTTATTAATGCTCCTCGTTGTGAATACATAGCGAAAATAATTACTTTTAAATAGTTTTATTCACACAAACAATGTTAGTTTGCCGCTATGACTATGATGCCAATCCATTCGATTTGCGGGAATCGAAGTACATATCGATTCCCCATTATCGAATTCCATAAAGAAATTAAAAAAAAGTATGAATCACTTTAGTTCTCGAGATATACAACTTTTTGAACTTGGCACTTTTTCGCTGACTCGTCTTTGGACATTACCTACATACACGTTTTCGCTTGCACGATCAAAACTCGCACGGGTTTGACTCGTGGGCTCGTGGTCTGTTGATTTTCACACTCTACGATTTTAACTGTCCAAAAAGATTATTTTTATAAGTTCTGTTGAAAGTATAGCCTGGTAAAGTTGTTATTATGTATGAATCGTGAACAAATCATTGCATTATGGGTTTTTATCGTCGTCGGAAAAGACAAAAGACAATCGCCTTCACTGGGGTTATCAAATTAATCAGAGACGTGAGGAAGTTGAAATGTTCTACATATTATTTGAAGACCTGAGAAATGGTGATCAACAGTGTTTCAACTACTTTCGTATGCCTGTTGGCTCCTTTGATGAATCGCACGGGAAAACACGCAATTCAGAAATTGTATAAAACCTATTGAAATGCTGGCTATGACTTTAATATAACTCTTTGAACACTGTTTTGTTATTACTGCTGCTTTCATTAATATGCCCTTCAAGCGTAATAATACAACTGTGAGTTTTTACTGCTGTCTTTCTCTTAAAACTTGAAACATCGAAATTTATTTATCGTGTTTTTTTTAACTAAGTATCCTACTACATAAGCAAACATGAAAAGTAAAATAATGCAAATTATATTTTAGAGGAAGTAATAAAAAAAATCTTCAAATATTGTGGTCGCGAATCTATCCTTATAAATATCTAAAGTTTTGTCCCATAACACAGATTTTGCTTCAACTAGCGAAATCAAAACGTCAGCGTCAATTCTTTCCATTATTCGTAAAAAAAAAAAACAAAACACACAAACATAGAAACAAAGCGTAATTCAGAAAAAATTGTTCGCAAGCCTTAGAGCAGAGAGACGATAAGGTAGCCGTGTCACTCCATTGGCACTGGACGGCAGACGGCTGTAGATGCGACTAAAAATCGTGCTCGTGTAACAATGTGAAAGGTACTCTTGATGAGTCGCCAAAAATTTTTTCGTGCGATTTATCCCCGTGCGGGCGAAAACGTGTAATGTGCAAAAGGCGTTATTGATAAGTACAATAATTTGTTATTCAAGTTCAATTTACCTAAACTCTGTTCACCGAGATACACAAAACTGCTGGTATGGCACCTAGGATGGAATTCTATATTTGATTAAACCAATAAATGTTGTTATTGTTTTTTATCTTCACTCGTACGGAGTATACCTATTTGTTTTGTTTATTGTATAAGTAGCTAATGTGTCTATTATTTTTCCTTTTCTTTCATTATTTTTTATATATTACTCACAGTAATTCCTCTTGAGTAGAATGTAGAGGTTAAATTCAATATTATTCCTATTTATTATTAATTATATGTAATATTCGTAGGTATTATTATTATCTCACAAAACTTTTGAATTTTGAATGGGCATCGACAAAACTGGGGCAGGGGGAAAACCCTAGAGTTTGTCAAACTTTGGCCCATATGATTATTTTCTTGTATATATGTATAATATATCAAGATGTTAAGGGTAGTTTAAAAGAACTACCTGAACTGAGCACGTAAACCACGAGAGATCCATGTTGCCACTCCTGTAATGACTCCCTCAAGGAAGAGGAATTACTGCGTGGAAGGGGTTCAAATTTTACGTCAGAGATAATGACGTCCCAAATATTCTTCCGCTTTAATTGCTCTGAAAGAAAAATCTTTCCAAAAACTTTGTGTGGTTGATAGTGACCCGTTCGATGTTAATTACAATAAAAACGATAAAAGGAGAAATATGAAATGCAAATAATGTTGTGTCCATGAAACCGACGTTTTCTTTGCCTTGGCCTCAGTGACTGCCTTGGTAGCGGAATACAGCGCTCCTCGCCTCAGGCGGCAGAGGGGCTTAGGCTCTGCTCGTTGGCCATAACTATCGATTGCCGAAAGATTTTCCAAATCAGACTCAGTTTACTCGAGTTATCGTGTACATTCGAGTTTATGTGCTCGTTGAGCTATCAGGTGATCATAGATGAGGCGATCATATCGCGAGGCGCACTTCGCACGACCCACCGGCTAGCAAGCGAGACTCTGAGAGCGATCAGCGTTTCGCTCGATCGCGGCTAGCTGCGTGGATATGATCGCCTGATTGCGCATTGGCCATATCTATCAATTGCTAAAATATTTTTTAAAATCGAAAGTAGTTAACTCGAGTTATCGTGCATAGCAACAAAACTGAGCAGGATTTCAAGATTTGGCCACCTAGGTGGCCGAAGTAATATGAAAATATCTTCTAATTTTCGCAAACTCACTTTATTTTACGCGAAAATTTTAGAAAAATATGATATTTTCGGGATATGTTATTTTAAAAATGCATAATATAAAACTCATAAAGCCATTTTGTCTCGTTTTCATCGATATTCCTCCGCCTATATTACTCATAACATATGAATATTTTATTCATACGTAAGTTTAAACCTTTATCTAACTATTAACATTTTTATATTACATGACTCACCTTTATAGGAGATGTTTTAACACCACCTGACTACATTCATTACACTGAATCCGATTCTGTAAAAATCTTCGCCCGGACTCTCCGTAAACATCTCCAGTTAAGTTAGTTTTTTTTAAACATTTTTCCCATACCTAATTTTAAAAACGCATTGTTTTGGGGTGTTTTGCTATTCTCTGAAACTTACCGTCGCAAAAGTGCAATCTTTAAAAAAACACCACTCAAATAGGAAAATATTTCGCTATTTCATGGTTTCCGGTGTAATCCACCTATGTATTTTGCATTCAAATTACCAAATTTAGTAGTTTTTCAATTTATTTAAAAATAGGCCACCCACCTAAACCATAAAAACTCCCATTTCATACCTAGTTTAAACATTTACTTCACCCCCCCCCCCCCCCCCCAAGGGGACCAAGTATTCTTACACCTACATCTCGGGCGATGCCGATAGCAGCGCTGCATCTCATTTGCGCGCGGGCTCCCGGGGCGTGGCGAATGATGTAATCATATGTAAATGCACCGCCGCAGTGTGTACGATCACCTGATACTCCAGAGCTCGCATAGTGACACGTCAATTAATTGTACTATTTTAGTTATTACAAAAAAAAACCATCGGACGTACATACCCGAAAATCAACTGGGCTCTGCGCATTGGCCATAACTATGCCAATGTCAAGCCCAATGAGTTCTTTGCATTCATAGCAATGAGTCCATTGCATTAATAAAATTGCAACGAGTCCATTGCAATAATAATATTACAATGAGCCAATTGCATTAATAAAATTGCAATGAGTCCATTGATTAATTAAATTGCAATGAGTCCATTGCATTAATAAAATTGCAATAAGTCCATTGCTTTAATAAAATTGCAATGAGTCCATTGCGTTAATAAAATTGCATGAGTACCTACCTAGCACGCGGGACTAGGTAACAAACAATTAGATAGATCTCATTATCCATATTTGAAAATGAAAAAATACTAACCAACCTCAGCATAAAATACCTTTTATTTTAAGTACAACGTTTTGATGAAAAATTGTCCATGGGAGAAACATTGACAGTTCGCCGTTTGTCGCCGACTATTCGCCTCTTCTTTATATAGGTTCGTAGACGCCAGTCCTTAGCGAATTGCTGTACATGCTTTCAACGCCAATAACGCCTCAACAAATGTCGATAACTATGTACTATAACGGATATATTCTTGATACATTTTTGTAAGGATTAATAGGCTATGAAAAAAAATTGTTTTGAAGAAATCGTAGTTTTTGCTCATATATCGGGAAATACCAAACGTACCACTTTGTAATATACACCAGTCGACTTGCGAATAACGATTTCCAACTTGCCATTCCGAATTCGATACTTTCAAAACTATAAAACGGTGTAAAACGAGGATTGATAGGTTTCTTGGAACAGAGAAATAGATTCTCGTCGCTTCGTGTTATTTGTTTTAAGCTTTGGAAACAGTACCAGCCTACTACCAGCCAGTATACTATTAAGCTTCACACAACTACATATGTGCGAGATTATGGCTATACATATATCATTGGCGCAAATAATATAGGTTTTTTTATTTTTATTAATATTATGGGATGTATGTCTTCTGCTGGGGTCAAACTAACGGCAAACGCCATTGACTATCGCATTAATGAACACCTAATGTGATAATTTTTTAACGGCTTTAACAATGCCGTTTGGCGTTAGATGATAGCTCGGATGGCGGTATTTTTTGGCAAATCAAAATTAGATTTATCGCAATAATATATGCTTGTAGCATAGTAAAAATTTCTACTATGCTTGTAGTGGCCACACCTACGTGTATTGAGCGCCAACGGGATCACACGTGTTTGTTTCCCGCCCGGAGCAACTGATGATCGGCGATAACTGCGGCTACGTATTCTATGGCTATGGAGCGGGCAAATGAAAGAGTTATTGGTTTTTGGAAATACTTCAAACTGAACCATGTTTATGGGATCCACGACCTAAAGATATAAAAGTCGTGGTTCTCAAATTGATGATTGGCTTCGAATAAAAGAAGTTTTGTCGTTTCCAACAACAATTGAATAAATTCTTTCTTTGGTTTTTACTTGGACCAGTAATGGTAAAACATATACTTACATATAATTAAATTTTACGTGTCGATTCTCAGTGAGTGAGTTTTGAACTGCAGGATAAAGTTGGTCTTACATGATCTTATTTAAGAGCTATCTCAGAATAGAAAGAATAGAAATTGGGAGATAATTTTCGACACAGTCCACAGCGAAGACAGAGAAGCGGCCCAGTCAGTTAAAAACATAGGTACGGTTTCAATTACAAAAAATGTTATTACAGTTAATATCGTATCTAATTTTTAGATTTATATACGAGTATATGGAAAAAAGGCATGATGAAATAGAAATTGAAATGAAACAATTTTTTATCTTTTATTGAGGCACTTTTCCGAAAATATTCAATAAAATACTACTTTCAATAAGTGCATTGCCTACATTTTTGGAACAAAATATGCCATGGCAGTATTAGAAACACTACCTCTGGCTATAGTGCCCTACTAATCTACCTCTACTACCAGTGCATCCCCGACTATGCACTACAAGTGCATCGTTTCTGATCCCGCGCCAGTATTATCTACCTGGGTGAGTCAAGACAGGCGCAGGCAGGGCGGCAGGAGTCATTTGATACTACGCTGCGGCGCGCGTCGTCTGGTATTCCTTTTTTTACGTAATTTCTCTTCCTTGTATGCCTGTGACGCTCCATGAGTTTCACCTCCCGCTGCGCCGCCAGTGACGTAGTTATCGAATAATTATAATATAATAAACTTGCCCGCTGAGGGTTCCGTACCTTATATGAAAAATGGTTCCATACTTTGTATGCTTTGTAGGGCAGTCACATAAGCGAACATTAAAATACATTTTTAATCCATCTTTATAGACAATTGTCTAATTTTTTTTTTAATATCGATAGTTTTTTTTAAAATGTGGATGGTTTTGCGGCAAATTTCGTTTTTGTTGACATTTAATTAGTGCATGTGTACTTGACGCACTCATTAATAGGTAGCACTGGATTAGCCGTCAACTGCGTTTGCTACCTACTTGGAAGATACCTACCCGTCTTTCGATCAGCCAGTATCATAATTTCGACCGAGCGGCGTCCGCTGCATTTTTCTGATTTTCGATATATTATATAAAAACCGTTCCGCTGATTGAATACCGCAAATAAATTCAATTGAAGGCGTCGAGTGATTATGCGCCTGTCTGAAAACCAGTGGATTTGCTAACTCTTTTCATACAAATTCCAAAGTCTCATTGCGATATTTTTATTTATTATTGTTTTTTTTATTCTTGCGCCATGTCCGCTACGGAATGATGGCTATCATACTGGCTATAACTAATATGTTAATGTCCCACCTGTCGCAACAAGGATGTGTTTTCATTTATTTTCATCTTCTTTGTTTGCCAAATAGAATTAAATATAATTGCGGAAGAATGGAGATTATTCTGATAGCAGATAAAGATCGCGGATTGGCAAGTGACAACAGCGGCAAAAATTCCAATAGATCGTAGTTACTGGTAGTGTTACACTATGATAGGATATATAAATAATTAATATAATTAATCTAGACAATCAATTCAATCCCATCTTCACCTTTTCTCAACCAACGTCTATCTTCTGGACATTTATTAAGTTGTGTTAATTTAATTATTACTACCTAGTAACAATATATTTTTTCACATGTTTTACTCGACTATATAACATTTATTTTATGAAGTTATATGTTGGCTATTGCCAGGTGGCAATAAGCTCGTCAATTTGTAACTCTAATATATATATATTTGAATCTCTTCTCTACATTTCTGTGGAAAGATCTCTAGAAAAATCTCTGGAAAGATCTCTAAACAAATATACGAAACTCGCCTTCTTTAGAATCACCTCAAAGAGTACTACCTATGAGTGCCCAGTTCTCCCTATTCCTCTTCTTCCTCTTCCGCCTTCTTCTCTTTGGGCATTCTTATTTTAAGTTAAGGTAATTTGTCTGTATTTTAAAACAAACTTATATATGTATCAATCAGTAGCATTTTACATATGGCCGCGGAAAAACCTAGATCGCGTGATTGTCACGCCCACAATCGACAATTTAAAACAGTTGACAGATATGGGCGAGAGAGAGCCAACTCTATAATGTTGTCCATCTCGCTCGACGCTCTGATATGACCGGCCACATACATCATCTACTGTTTTCGAGCGAGAGAATAATCACGCGCTTTGGGTATGAACACAGCCTAAGGATGCTTATTTCCACAACGCGCGCTTGCACCACTATGGTACATTCTGATGCGATTTCTGGGGACCTATGAGGTGTCTGCTATTTTTTTACTTACAGAGAATACGTATTTTAAAATTCTTAAAAATAAAGTGGGCAGACTGATGAAGAGTGTCCATTTATTTATTTATTTCTTTATTGGAGACACACAGAAACAATAGATACATTAGTTAAATTTCAGGCTAAATGTAAAAGAACACTATTTACAATTGCTTCCTATAGAAACGTCTCACTGAGAACATACATTGTAGACAGATCACAACTGCCGTCTAGGCTAAATGTAGCAACAATAGATTTGTATGAGCTTATGAGTTAAGTCTGAATTAATAAAGTATAATTAAATTGTTGTGTGGGGTTATTGAGCTAGCATTTTCAATCACCAGGAGAAAAAAAACGAAAAAAGAAGCTAATTTACCTTTAACAATGAAGTTGATTTGTGTTAGTCAAACATATCAATATCATATCACTTTTTATCGTGAAAGACACACATTCTGTTGTATAGCATTAGTCCTAGGTGCGTTGTCCAGCATTAGTCCTGGATGTAGGCACATGAAAAAGATCCTTCGATCGAAGTTGCCTTTTGGGTATGCGGAACCTGAGTTCAGACAGCAGTTGAGGGAAAATTTTCTTAAGCGTTACAGCATCGAGCATAGAACGTCCGTTATTCAATGAAAGTATATTAAAGATGACTAGGAGGTCGCTGTAGGAGCAATGGGGATGCCGCATTCGATAGTTTACAATTGGTAGATTTTTTTGTACCATTTTAAGTTTACTGTCATGAATTGCGTATAATTGGTTCCAGATAGGAGATACATACATATTCTAAGTTAGATCTCACAAGGCTTTGGTATTGATATATCTATGTGTCTTTTCGCTTAAAATTTTTAGTGATGAAGGCCAGCATGCGGTAAGCTTTTTTTACTATATGCTCAACGTGCAAGTCGAACTTAAGTTTTGAGTTAATGTAATTATCTACATATAACTTCATCGACGTATATTGACGTGATCGCATCTGAAATCGTGTTGGTAATTCATATGTATTTTTAGTGGTATTAGATATGTACTGTATATGTTTGCATTTACTGTGAGCCAGGTGCGTTTGTTAGTTGTGCAGTATACGTCCAGTTTGTCCAAATCCTGCTGCAGTAAGCTGGCATCAGTTTGGTTAACAATGGAGGAGTATACTTTCAAATCATCAGCGTATAATATAAATTAGAGAATTTGAAGCAACTACCGGTGTCGTTAACAAATAACACAAAAAGCAGGGGACACAGAATCGACTCTTGAGGCACACCAGATGCATCAGTAACAGGTGAAGATGCGAATCATGATGAAGGGTGTCCATAATAGTCGTTATGACAAAAATACTATTATAATCGTAGTAAAATGTCAAAATCGTTAAATTTTCAGAATGAAAAGAGAATTTAAAATTTAGTGGACGTATCGAAGTTTTTGTACAAAAAATTCCATTTTGGAATCGAAGATTTGATTTTTTAGAAAACATTTTTTTAATGCAAAATATTATCACAATATGTTAAATTTTTCGACATAATGTCTACAACCGATCATGATGCTACACACTCTTCATCAATTGATCAATTATTGCAGAAGGTAAGCTAAGTTTTTATTAAAATGGTATAATCCTCATAAGGCCCCAGAATGTTATTTGCAAAATATTGCGCTGAGGCAATATGCTCGTTCACTTTCCATCAGTCTAATTCTGCTGTGATATGATCGTTCCTTGGACCTTCGGCCATATGGGAGCCCAATGGGGTCTTACAGCTCGGGCCCTTATGACTGTATTTGTTACCTTGGTCGGCCCGATCACGGCCCAACTCCCATCCGGCAGTCTCCCCGAAGAGGGACTAAACCGGTGAGCCCACTATGCTTATGGATCTGGGGGAACACCTCGGGCGGCCCTGGACAGGTGATGTATTGGTCAGTTTACTGGCCTTGCTCAACTGACCAATAGCCGGGGGAAGGGGGTCTGGAAGCGTAACGCATCCTAAGACTCGGTGGTAGGTGTTGACCTGTCGTCACCTATTCTTAGAAACGATCTGTTGCACCCCATCGTGGATGAAAGCCGAGTAAAGGACCGCGTCACGGAATACCGCGGTATTACGATAGGTAGACGTCGCGCAAGCGACTTCGAGCCTGTGACCAGACGGGTGAACGGAGAAATCTAATCTGGGTGTCAGGGGGTGAGGCTACCTGCTAGGTCGCCGTAAGGGGTTGGACTCTGACGGGCAACTTTGATTGTCACCTGCTACGGGCGAACTCGACCACCCCAGAGCGTTTCAACGAACTTTATCGCTATATCACCCCGATGCAAAACACAGAGACTTGGATGGATTATACAAATCCACATATCAAGCTCCACCGCGGCCTGCGAGAAGCCAACTCCAAACCACGAAGGACTGTGAATTTTCAAACCCAGTCGGCTCTCCTCGTGCTCTCGCTCCCAAATTAAGACGGATTTCTCCATCCAGCCTGTTTGTTCCCGGCCCGAAGTCGCTTGCGCAACCTCTACCTATAATGATAACGCGGCATTCCGTAACTCGGAAATATCACAGACCCGTGGCATCCTTTACTCAGCCATGCTCACCGGAGATCGAGTAGCCATCGGGTTGTTTCTACGGGTAGGTTACGATAGTTTGACACTTACCCCCGCCGTCTGAACATACTTTCTCAGACTCATCCGGGTATCACTCAGTGACAACACGGCCGGTATGCCTGCCCCGTGCGCCAGCTGTCCAGTTCCGCCCGAGTTTCCGACCCCAAATCCACCGCACAGCGGGTTCACCAAGTAAGTCCCTCATTCGAAGAGGCTCCCGGATAGGAACTGCCCGTGATTTAAGCCGACCACGTTGATAAATCGGCTCTGGTTAGAAACCCTGACGGGCAGTAGCGTAGTTGGATTGTGGATTGCCAAAATTCCTTGCGTTCATCTCGGGGCGATATAACGATAAAATTCGCTGAAATGCCTCGAGTCGCGGGTTCGCTCGAGCCTGGTTTTAAATCCAACGTTGTTCCTTGGACATGGAATAATAATAAATGTAGACTGTATTATACATATTTTCAACATAAGATACGAATTAGAAACAACTACAACAAAAAACACAAACGAGCAACTAATTAAAAGGTTTAAGTCTTTTTTTCTATTTCACGTATGTAACGTTTAAAGAATGCGAAAAATTACATCGCCATAAAATTTAATTAAATATGCAACCTTAAAATAATAAATTTAAATATTGCGTATGCATCTTCATTGCAGAAACTAACAACATACAAACTAGCTAATGTTGAAAAAGGTATTGTTTGAATAATTCACTTTTTCCAAATGCGAAACTATCATAATAGAAACATATAAAATAATAATAAAACTACATCGAAAGTAGAATTGGAGTATGCAATCTTAAATTAACTCAAAATACCTCGTGTGAAGACTTTTTACAAAACATAAAAAATAATAGGATAGGTATTTATTTTACACATAAAACAATAATTAAACAACGTCACCTAAATATTGAAAGTAAAATAATTCTACAAGGTATAAATTTTATCTTAATACAATTCTTAAACCTAATTAAGTTAAGGCTTGCTTGTTGCATCTTTGACGAAATATTGAAAGTTGTGTTTTGTTCCTAGCTTAAACTATATTCCTCATCGGTAATCTCGATCACATATTTAACATTAGTTTCTTAAAGAGTTTTGAGTTTCTGTTAAAATCTTTCAGGTAATTTGTATAGATTGGCGTGTACAATTTGTATAAAAGTCGATTTGTATAAATTGTGGTATCGATGTTTTGTATTTTCGGTAAATGTCTATTTCAGTAATGGGAGCATCTTAGTCATTGACAATTGAATGCGTCTTATTAGGTTTGTTTCTCTTAATAGTGGCGATTCTAAGTGGTCTGATTTTTCCGGGTAAGTTACATTTAAAATACTTACGCTCAAAATATCCTAGTTCTGGAAGTCCTGGTGGATTAAGAGATTGACATTATGTGAGCTTGGCGTCTTTCTAGACAGTTGTGTAGCCCATAGGAATGGTGCCCAATGCTCATATGATCATTGACTGCACACTTTTTTCTATACATGCAAATATACAGTCTAACGGCATGTAAGTATGCCCGGGTAGCAATTAATTCATTTGGATGATTTGTTTATTTTCATACCTTTGAATAGTGTGATGTGGAGCAAATAACACGGTACGGTTGCGATTCTATCCTTGACAGCAGTAACAGTAAAGTAGAAGCATGCTAATGTTTCCATCAACGGCCCACACCTTGTATATATTTATTAAATATAGTTGCAACTTCATTTGCGTCCCTTTTACCATTACCTTTGACGCATATAAAACAGAATCCTTCCCTCATTCCACTTTCATAAATTATCAAGTGAAATACTCCTTCATTGAGGACAACATGCTCTCTCCAAGAGGAGTAAGAAGTATTTTCTGGATATCAAAAGTGGCGCATAGAGTAGTCGTCCTTGGTCTTTATAATATATCTCTTTATGGACAATGAATCTTTAATGTCCAGCAACTTTTTCGCTGTGAATTACTGAACCAACATGATCGCGGGCTCTGTATAGTAAGATATTGCCTCAAATGACGTATGAAGGTGGTTTTAGTTTCTTTAAAATTAATTAAACGCATATTTTTACACAAATAAGAAGCCGTCAACAATACTTAAATTCATTTCAAAATGTATGTTGGCAAATGGTTTTACTTCAACCGCCATCGTTTATTTATTGTAGTAAAGCAAAAATATAAAGTGAGTATAAAATTTCAGAACTTAAGTACTATGAACAAAATAATTT
>JAOPUG010000215.1:4787808-4808314 GCA_027564375.1 Micropterix facetella
GAGTGGGCGGATGCATTGTCGTAATGGAGGACACTCTGCTGCGAGTACATCGAAAATCGTAAAAAAATCATACATCGACATTTTTTCCGATTTATATCCATCTATAGGTAAACACGCAAGGATTAAAATGGCACCACAAAGAAAAAACAAATGACATACGTAAAATATAAAATGTATTCTACAGCCAAAGAGAGACATTTACAAAAATAGGAATTACTTTTTTATTATCCTTAAGGCAAGTGGCCAGTTCCAGAATCTTCTAGTATGGCCCACGTATCCAGTATTGGGGTTACCTCCCCTCTACATATACTTGTATTCAGGTAACGAATATATATTTAGGTATGAGCGCAAGCGACTTTTCTTACGCATTTACTGAAATCGTTCATTTGTAAACATATACACGCAAGAGACTCTTATCGCCGCGAGTAATACATGAAATGTGTCCTAGTCCCACACTGATAACGATTGCACGATTGGTGTTGATAATTTTCAGCATAAACAATACCAGTCGACACAACGTGTACTTTTATGAGCTTATTCACTGTACTATTTTATGACGTAGAGCAAATAATCTTTGAATCTAATCATGACTTAGGGTGTGTGTGTAAAGCTACATAGTTGAATTTAAGATTCATACTACAGGCGAATCCGCTACCGGGCGTTTCAAGGAACTCTATCGTTATATCGCCCCAATCTACGTATCCAACTACGCCGCAGCCCGTCAGAGGCCAATCCTTACGGCAAGACACTGAGAGTAAAGACACCCAGCGGGCACCCTCGCCCCCTGACTACCAAATTTAGACGGATGTCTCCATTCACCCGTTTGTTTTCGGGCTCGAAGTCGCTTGCGCGACTTCTACCTATTGTAATAATGCGGCATTCTATAACTCGGAAATATCACGGATCCGTGGTGCCCTTTACTTGGTCTGCAACCCGAGATCAGGTGGCCAACAGATCGTTTCTGGTGCCGATAGATCGACACCCACCCCCACGTCTTAAGAAATATTACATTTCCCCCCGTCTATTCGTCAGTTGAGCAAGGCCGGTAAACTAACCAATACATCAACCATCCAGGGCCGATAATTGCTTAGAAATAATTATGAAAATAACATTTAAGCAGTCACCTCTAGCAATCTATGCATGATTTCACTACCTTGTTGGAAAATCTCTTTGGAAATCAAGTTTTTCAAAATATCCACTCAATTTTCTCTCGTGACTTCCTCCGGATTTGTATTTAAAATTCGCACCACTGATACATTATAGATCCTCTGCTTATTGATGATTCTTGTCCGTGGCACATCAACGTTAAATCCAACGGCTCTTCTGGTTTCACAATTTTGTTTTCAGCGTTTTGGGATCAACGATATTCCTCAAGTCATTGAAGATGTAACCGAGCCTCCTCACTCTTTTAGTTAACAAATTATTGTGCGGTTCCCACCTCATCTCCAATTAGCAACCATGACACCTAAGTATCTAATAACATTAACCCGTTTCAAAGTCGGACATGACCACTGACTGTCGCTATTGCAAATGTGGATTTTTATGTCCTTGGTACCGATTTGCTGGCCCCGATTATTTGCACTAAATATTTTTTTTTCATATCAGCAAGATACCATTAAGACCTGTATTTGCATTACTAAATACTTCGTTCTAATTGCGACCCTGGAACAGCAAAACGGTATCACCAGCATAGGTGATCACTTTACCATGCCCTATGTGGTACGTATCATAATGATACGTGAACTCTGGTCTTTATTGACCTAAAGCCGCTTACAGAAAAAACATTGTATGGTTAGACACGACTGAAAGCACTGGAGGCACCCGTCAGATGCGCTATTTAGAGATTGTGATGTACTCGATATAAGGTAATTATATTCAAGCTGCATTAAAGGTGGGGCCACAGTAACGGTTAACGTCAATGCCCATTATCGCAATAAAAAACCGGCGTTAATTTTTCCTCAAAATAACCCGATAAACTTAGTGGCCCCACCGTAAACGGGCAACGTCAATGCCCATTATTGCCATAAAAAACGACGATAAATGTTCCACAAATTAAAATGGACGTAGAAGATGCTATACTGTAATTTATGAGTGTCAACTTTTATGTCGCTGATCCCATAACCATAGTTCAGTTTGAGTATTTCCAGAAACTCAATCACACTTTCATTTGTCCACTTCACAGCCATAGAATATGTAGCCGCAGTTATCGTCGATCCACAGTTGCTCCGGGCGGGAAACGAACACATGTGATATCGCCGGCGCTCACGGTGCACAATAACAAACGTAGATGTGGCCACTACAAGCATATATTATCTTGATAAATCTCTTTGATTTGCCAAAAAATAACGCCATCCAAGTTATCGCCTAATGCCAAACGGCATTGTAAATGCCGTTTAAATATTATTGCGTTAAGTTGTGGCTACACTTATATTTAATATCTATTAACGCGATAATGAACGGTGTTGTGTAGCCCCAGCATAAGAGAAATAAAGCTGATTCTGCCAAACCACAAAAACCCAACAAAAAAATGGGCAAGCGAGAGTCTACAAATATGGTTTTAAATCTTGCAAGAATACTTTCGGGCAGAGACATTCCTTATTTATAGCGTCAACATTTAACCTCTCTGATGATACCTTAAAATGGTGCCAATTAAATCCAGAAATCAACTCAAAGTTGAAAATTGACAATGGAATCAAGAAATAAACAAATCATATAATTAGATTTTCCTTTCATCCAGCTGCATAAATTACTTTTACTGGTATTTATTATTGTTGATATGTTCATACTGATTTTTTTATTAATATTATTATTCAAAAGGACATAGTTATGTTCTTTTAAAAATCGTAATCTGAGAAACATAGCTATTTTGGCTCGTTTTTTTTTTCAATAGTTCTCCGCAAATTACTCGTAATATAATGATAAAATTTAAGTCACATAAGAATTTCGACCTATTTTTGTAACATTTATATTTAGAAATATTATAATTTTACCCTTTATTGGGTTACGCGATGCGTTGTCTTACGCGCGCATTCCTTCAAATAAATAAAAATATGCACTTAGAGTATTTTCTGAATATAGGTTTCATATTTAAAGAACGCTAGTCGGGTTCAGAAGTTTCAGATATTTGTAACATAAAAATTCTGAATTACTTTAATTAATTTGAACAAATGTATGTAATTACAAATTAAAGGGAAGTACAGGTAAAGCCGAACAACATCATTTTGTATTCTCAATTTTGCAGCAATATAACGAATTATATATAACCAAATGTATATATGTATTATTAGATAATAGTCTAAAGTGCATTTTGAGGAAAGAGTCATTTTGTAAAACTCTTCAATACTGTTAGATTTACGAAGTGAAAGTCAGTGAAAATTTTCAAAAATGTTTACACTGGTATCATTATTTTACTA
Source organism: Micropterix facetella (assembly GCA_027564375.1). Lineage (NCBI taxonomy): Eukaryota > Metazoa > Arthropoda > Insecta > Lepidoptera > Micropterigidae > Micropterix > Micropterix facetella. The sequence goes on from JAOPUG010000215.1 coordinate 4,791,222, forward strand.
ATTAACCTCAAGGGTGGGTAACTGAGAGTGATTAATATGAGAATACTAATATCAGTATATATATATATATATATAGATATTACCAACGAGAGAGTCACCATTATTTTGTACTTTACATGGCATTCGACAATAAAGTGTTACGGGCGATATATACTTGATGGTTGTCTAATCGGTCAATAGTAATGTCTGGACAGGAAATTAATTTTTCCATGTTATGCGGCGATCCAGATATGATGATATGACCAGATATGACGATTTAGCAAGGTTGGGTTTAAGCCCTTGACTCTTTGACCCATATGTAAAGTTAGAAAAATCTTCATTCATTTTACTAATTACAGAGTTAGCGGGGTTGCCATTAGGACACATAAATTCAACTATTTACATGCGACCTAGAAGGTATCGAACCACATGTTGATAAACGAGGAGCGAAAACCCCAAATGTGATCGTTTGTGCAAGCGATCGTTAGTGCACCAAATGTGCAAGCAGTAGGTTAAAATAGTACTTCTTCTAAAGACCGCGCGATAGATTTGCTCAATTTAGGCAACCTCCTGTTCTGTTGCGGTATTATCGCTTTTCAGTAATTATTGTATGCACAATATCTCTAGAAACTTTTAATGTATAGACATAATTTCCGATTTACTGTACATAAAATTTGCGTTTCTAAAGAGTTTTTCTATTATTTTCTCCATCTATGTATGTTGATAGCCCTTATTTTAAACGCTGAATTTCGTTACGACTTATATGGTTGCATTTTCTATCAACGAAAACAATTAATTCTTACTGTCGAATATTTTTCTAGAAGTAGTCCGCGATTCTCAATAAAGGCACTTACTCTACCTCAAGTTTAGTATTTAGATTTTTCACTTATCGGAAAAAATATAGAAGAGGAGAAAAACAATTTTTTAAACACGATACGTCAAGAAAGATGGCTTTAAATTGAGATTTAAAGTATGTAATTGGCGAATTAAAACGCCTCTATTTCATTTTCTTTAGTCTTTTGGTAAAACAAAATCGGCATTTGAGGCAGTAACGGATCACAGGGATGGGATTCACAGGGGTTATGACCTATGACTCAAGAGCAATGGACGCCGGAGCAGCGGAGGCAACTGACCGCCCTAAAATCTGGCAGGGGTGCATTTGTCACCCACAAAACTGCTATATTTTTGGTCTTTACAATAATCGAATATCAGTTATCGATCGATTTAATATTAAAATATATAAATTGGTATTCAATTTGGAGAGACTAGCAGCTCAGTTGGTAATCCAACCAACAGTTCTTAATGGCAATGAGCAGACAGTGGCAAATATAGCGGTGGTCTCGATTTCACTGTCCTCTACCACGCGGGAACTACTGCACATTGTTTATTGACCAGTGGTATTGCTAAGGAAGGTTCCACCTTGTGCCGATGGCGGAGAGTACTTTTAGTGGGTTGCGACATAGCAAGACCTTTCTACGTTCAGTTATGATGCAAAAAGGCTTACACACTTTCTCGTCTTTCGACTTCACGAAGAGCACACAGCACAGATTTGTCTTCAAATGATAATAATAATAATGATGATAATGATGGAGTTCATATCCAAGACGGCCGAAAGAAAATCTCGGATGTACTGTAATGGGTTGAATCGAATTAAAAGAAAATCTTGCAACAAGTAGTCGTGTAGTCTAAGGCATAGAAAATATAACAATTTTTTTAATATATCCAATCTCTAGATGCTTCTAGCATCCTTGCCAAAGGAGACTCTCAACGCCCTCTAACCCAAAATAAAAGTCTGAGTCCCATAAGGTACTCCAAAATAAAAATATGAATCCACCTCTGCTTCGAGGCGAATGGAATAGATATCTCATGACCTTCCTCTTGTATCCAAGGAAACCAGAACTTCAGACGTCTGGTATAGTAGAAATGCTGGCAGTTCTTCCTACGACCACGACAACACATGAAACAATGAGAAAAAACCGACTGTGTGACGAGAACATTAGGATGGCTTCCTCTAACCGAAAGGAGAATGTAATCGAATGGATATTTCTTTTGTTTTTTTTTATAATGTAATTTTTTTTTAAATTTGAATAATAAAAAAAAATATGTTTATTGAGCGCATTCTTGGACAAATAGTACTTTTTAAAAAATATTAGTTTTGGATATAGAGATCCTTGTTAGCTATAACTAAAAAAACAAATTGAAAGTACCATAAAAAGAAAACGTATTTATTATATATTACAGCTACTTTTATATCCAGCTCAAGGTTTTGAAGCGTGATAACGTAGAAGTAATAGGGTAACTTATTGAAATAGTGTGATTTTGGCTTGATCTGTGTGGAACTTTGACTTTATAAGATGGAGTGAAAAACGGAGTTATTACGGTATGAAGAGGTGAGTGTGATAGTGATAGTGTCGTTACGATATACATCAGTCCTATGATACTTATACCATACTGAAAGTTTCTGGATTCTAATAAAGTAAAACACTTTTTATTGTGTTTATTGTTTATATTGTATTTATTGTTTTCAAAGTATTCTCCTTGACAATTTATATACATTCTCATTCTTTGAAACCATTGGGAAAAGCGGTTGGCCGAGTCTTATATAGCGGTCTCCTCAATGGCTTCTCGGAACGCATCACCGCCGTTTCTATGTAAGATCGTGAACCGTTTACCTCAAAGTTAATACTAAATTTTTGAAAACAAAAAGAAAATGCAGTGTATGGGGAAAGCGTCATCAATTCTACGGTTGAGGTCTTTAAAAATGCCGTTGTCATCTTAGCGGAGTGGGCGGTTGAAATACCGCAATGGAGGACTACTCTGCTGCGAGGACGCTTTTCACGAACTTTTTCTAAACCACTCGGCAAGCAAATGTTAACGTACCAATCTGAAGTGACTGTTCTTTGGTTTTCAAATGAACGATCGGGTAATGTCCCGTTTTGATAAAAAAAAAGAAACAACCACCATTTTACCAGTGCTTCGACCGTTCTTGACTTTCATCGGCAAATCCTCCAAAGGAATGACCCACTCCGCCGATTGACTCTTTCTTTCAGGTTCGTAACAGTACACACATCTATCTTTTCCTGTTACGATATCATGTATTGCTAATTATTACCCTCCGTCGTAGTTTTTAAAATCAGTCTATCCTACCACTCTACACGCTGTTGATTTTCAACATTCGTTAACTCATGCTGTATCAATCTCGTACAAAGCTTTCAAACTTACTTTCAGGTTTACGTGTAAAATATTTTGTACGAATTTGCTGACATTTTTAATTCGATTGAATTATTTGCCGTACAACATCAATGTTAGTTTCTGTTATCGAGATGGGACGTCATTGCCGAATGCTAATTGAAGTCTTTGGCAACTTCCTTATTGACTTAAACCACACCGAAAATTTTAAAAAATCGTATATCCAAAATGTTCTCTATTTAAATCCATTGTTAGATAAACACGCAATTTTAAAGATGGCACCAAAATAAAACAAACGACAGACTTAAACAATACAATGTATTCTACAGCCAGCCAAAAGTACTTTTTTAATATCTTTATCGCTAGTGGCCAGTTCCAGAAATTTTCCACGTACGAATAAGTATGCCCTATTTTTATTAAAACTAATTATATGGAATGTATATTATTATATTAGAGGCATAGTAGCGATAAAATTTAACGACGCAGACGCCGTAAATATACGCAAGTCTACCCCGCGTGTCCACATGTACATACTACGCGAAGGCCGCTCACCAAATCAATTACTGTCAGTTACTACCACTGTGTAAACAGGGCCTTCATTTTCACGTAGACCAAGGAGAATTATTGATTTTACGGAAATGCAATTTAATTTCTAGCCCCCGTTGAAAATGACTACAAAGCATGTCACGGCGTTTGATATATCGTCACGTCGACGATGACATCAAAGTAACACCAGCGATAGACTGTATGTATATATATTTAGATGCCGCTTACGCTCATTTGAGTCTTGTCCCAGAATTCCTTGTGGACAACGGAGTTGGCCTTGTTCTTGATGAAGGACTCCCTCAGTTGTTTCTTCATGGCGGATTCCACCTGGGGTCTCATGGCAGCAGCGGCGATAGCTACTGACAGCTCTAGTAGGATTACCAGCAGCAGGCATCCGGCAAACTAAAACGACAAAAAAAACTTCTTTATATTGAATTTCGTACTGCCATAAGAGTCGATTTTAGGGGCATAATGGTTCTGCGCAGCTTGGGCCATATGACCATCTTGTTACACCCAGTCGGTCAGCTCCCATCCAGCATCCTTCCCGAAGAGGGACTAATCCGGCGAAAACCGCTTTGCAGTCGGACTTGGGGTAACACCTCGGGCGATCCTGGACGGTTGATGTATTGGCATTGCTCAACTGACAAATGTAATGGTAATGCTCCTTAAGCGCGGGGGTAGATGTCGACCTGTTGTCGCCGGTTCCTCGCTATTAAAGTGTCGGTCTCTAACGGACCGTGGCGTAGTTGGATTGTGGATATGTTAGGTCAAAATTCCTTACGCTCATCTCGGGGCGATTTAGCTATAAAGTTCGTTTAAACGCCTCGGGGTGACGGGTTCGCCTGAGTAATGGTCTTAAATCCAACGTTGTCGTAAGAGTCGGGAGCCATAAGAGTCGAGAGCCGGGGTAGGAACCGTAAGAGTCGGGAGCGGTAAGAGTCGGGAGCCGTAAGAGTAGGGATTAGAACGTCTGCATGCATTGTGAGCCGGATTTTATTTTATTTCTTTATTTCTTGGTCTCAAATATAATGGTACAGTTAGCATATTTATGTGTTAGATGTAAGGTTGGGCGAGCAGGAGAAACTGTACTGATACAAGCCTGTATCTAGGAATGTTCCCATAAATCGATTGTTATTTCGCGAGATGATTTGTTTTATAACTGGAAACTGAAGAGAAGAAAGAAAATTTAGAAGCCGTAAAATAAGATGAAACATTTCAGAAATCAAGTCAAAACAGTAGTTTTCTTTCATTACTAAAAAAATAATTATTATTATATATATAGTTTTTCAATTTGTATTCTAGTTTTATATCATAATTTTGAAAGAAAATAAAGTTAGGTCAAGGTAAATAAAACAAATTATACATTGTTTTCTGATCTTACATTGTAAGGTTCCGTGTTCGATTCCCGGCTGGGTCATAATTTTCCGTTGCGATAAAATTAAAGGAATTGCATTTAATGCTGTCATTCCTTACAATAACATACATACTTATTAAACATAGAAGGGTTGATTGTAAGAGATGGTCGAATATTAATAAACCCGCCCATTGTAACATTTTGTAACAATAACGAGTAGAAACAAACAAACAAATATAATAATAATATGCTAAAAATAATATAGTAATAATAGTAATAAATATAATAAAATAACAAATGTATAATATTAGGTCCTTATCTATGAAATTCCCGTTCTATATCGATAAAAAGAAACGATTTTTTTTTGGAAATAATAAATGTAATTAATCGAAGTATGTACCGATATTATCGACGCACTTTTGCCATTTTATGGGAAGTTCATTAATTCCTTTGCTAAAAAAATCTGGGAGCGAGAATCAATGAATTCTTTAAAGGCCGTTATGACTGCCTTATAGAAATTGATTTTTTTTTCTAACAAGAAGTTGTCTAAATTCCGAAAAAAATGGAAATCAGTTGGAGCAAGGTCTAGATAGTATGGTGGGTGACGTAGAGTTTTTAGTCGTAGCTCCTTTAATTTGGTGACCGTCTGTTGTGCAATATGGCTAGAACAATTGACCAGTCTCGCTTGTTGAATGGCGAGCTTTACCATCATCATTTGCAACGGTTAACAATATACATCTGCAGTAATTGTCTGGCCTGATCTCAAGAAGCTGTAATGGATAACACCAGCACAGGTCCACCAAACACTCGCCAGTATCTTGTTTTGAGTTATCTTTCTCTTGTGGCAAATTTTGGCCGGTTCTCTAGAGTTTAGCTATTGTGACGAAAGTTTACGATTATAATTTAGGATCCATTTTTCATCACAAGTGACGATACGATTAAGAATCCTCTCATTATTGTGCCGGTTGAGTAACGTAACGAAGCACACGACGCGTGTTTGCTGAGGGGCTTCACTCAATTTATGCGGTACCTACTTTTCGAGTTTTTTTTACTTTCTCAATTTAACGCAAATGAAGTAAGATTGTTTCGTCACTTACACAGAAGACTGCTGCTAACTCTGACGTGGTTTGTGGTGGTTCCGCTTCCACTATCGTTTTCAATTGTTAATTATCGACTTGCGTTTCCGGCCGTCCACGGGGCTCGTTTTTTAAATTAAAAGTTTCAGAACGGAAACGTTGGAACCAAAAACGCACCGTGCGTTTGTTAGTGGTGGCTGGCCCGAACACAACATTTGCCGAGCTTTTTCTGCCACTCTGGTGCCACGGCGGAACCATATTCGAAAATAATGCGATATTTTAACTTTTGAATAGTCGTGAACGATGTAGAGTAAAAATCAAATGACGCGAAAACAAAACAATTACTAATTTAATTTGACATAAATTTGAATTTGGAATTATAAAACAAAAGCTGGATATTTGAGTTCAAAATTGCCATTATTGAGAATCGGCAATTTTGTAGGTAAGGACCTAATAATAGTAATATAATAATAATAATAGTTACCTATAATATATAGTGCTGACATATAGGTACTATCAAAAACTAAATATAATTTAGTTTCTGCACATAGTGGTCATGATTAAGAAGATACTCGTTTGTTTTTTTAAAGATGCCTATATTCGACGTTTGTCGACGGTCTAGTTTATTTAATTATAGAGCTGTGATCCTAGAAAAAAAAAAAGCGTTGAACAAAGGTGATCCTTACAAGAGGCATTGCAAAGTGGCCCTCATGTACACTTCTAGTTGCTTTAACTTCTTGTAACTTATCGGTCGCAGGTGTTTATATTTATGAAATAAGATTAATATATCTTTTATGATAGAAATTTTGTGTTATTGGTCGGCTCAACCCATGGTTTAGATCCCGTCTGTGTGTAGGTGCCCTGCCTGCAGTTGTAGGCAATTGTGATCAGCAGTGCGCAGGGGGAACAGTCTCGGGCGGCTCCGTGCGGTTGTGCACGCTAGGCAGTGCTAAGTCTGTGCAACTGGCGAATTACCAGGGGAGTCCGAAAACGTATGATTCCTAAGAAAGCAGGGTAGATGTTCACTTGTTGTCCCCTTTTCTTAGAAATGACCCGTTGGCTGGTTGCTGGTGGTTAATGCAGGCAATGACTGCCACAGGTCCACGACGAAATACTCTCACAATAGGTAGAGGTCAGCGTTAGCGACTTCGAACGGTTACCATTCTAGTTAATGGAGTAATCTATAGGAAATTGACAGGGGCAAGGGGTCCCACTGGCTTGCCAATAATAACACTTGCCGTCTGAGGATTGTCTTTGTAAGGCCGTGACGAGCTGGATTAGCCGATCGTATTCGTCTATATGAGCGATACACACATTAAAATTCAAAATAATCATAAAAAAAGAAACACCTACATAATTTATGACTGAATGCATTGCATACGGATTTAATTTTTCCAGGTATGGTAGATTAGATGGCTTCCAACATCTAAAGTTATGTTTTTAACTTTAATAGTTATTTATATTCGGATAGCTACCTTTAGAGAACGTATTTTGGTAGTTTCTTTTATAAGCTCTTCATCGATCGTATGTTTACTCGTAATAAAGAATTGAAGAATTGAATTTTTCTAACAAAAATAACCCACAATTGCCGCTATTATGTAAGTTAAACTCGCTGAATTGCCTTTTTCTAATTTTCACAAAACAATATACAAACAACACTACTTCAAACCTAATGAATTAATGAATTGTTATAAATTTACAAAAGTCTTATGTGTGCCTTAATTTGGGCAGCATCCACAATACAAAAAAAAACAATTTTCCGTGTGTGTGGCACCACCTCTCATATAAAACAAGAAATCGACTATTTTTCAAACGACACTTCCACTTTTCAAACGTCCAAAAGAGAACGCTTGACATTCTTGAATGTGACATATTGATTACATGCCTACTAGGTATCCAACACGTACCATACAACTCTATCACTAACTAACTCTACAACAATCACTATTAGCGATGATCAATGATCAAATATCATTAGCTGAACTACAACAGCTAATGTACAAAAAAACACACATCTAACAACCGAAGTAATTTCATGCGTGATTATAGTTCAGTAACCTATTACAAGTTTGATAGAAAGTTTTTATTGGAATATAGTTATTTTAAGATATCGTTAATGATGAAATAATATTTTGTTAGTTAGTAAGGGCAGAAATAGAGTACAGTAATAGTCGCTATAAATAGGCAGTAAAACAAAGGTATGTTATATTTAGAAGGGGTGTGGTTTAGGATTTTAGACTTATTAGCGACATTGGGCCTCTCGTGCTCCTATTGTCGTCCCGGCCCATTGGCGTGCAGGCTAGCTCAAACTGCAGTTTTGTGATACCCCAGATGGGATCACTACGAGGTTCGACCGGTATCCACCAACTGCAACTGCCTGGCTGTGATTGCGGCGATATGAAGTCAGCCGTATAGGATGTAACACATGCGTGCGTTTAGGTGATGCATGCGTACGTGCGGTAACATACAGATGTATATGTTGCCGTAAATATCATATAGGTTGGCGAGGTCTAAAAGAAGGATAGATTGGTCAACACGATCGAAAGCCTTGGAGAAGTCAGTATAAACCAAGTCGACCTGCTCGCGGGAATTCACGTCCTTAGCAACATAATCCGTGAATTGTCTCAGATTAGTGATGTGTATTTCTTAGAAATCCATCCTGATTAGTTTAAATACAATTGGTCATATATTATTTTGGTAAACATTTTTCTCAGTGTAGGTAAAATTGAGATTGGCCTATAATTCACTATTGTGTCAGTTTGGCTTTTTTAAAAAAAACAGTTGGTTTACACCTTCATTTAGCCATCTCAAAAATAGCAAGACTAGTGTCATGGGTGGGTAAGGGATGATTCAGAGTTAATGATGAAAACTGCGGTACACCATCAGAACTAGCACTTTGGTTCCGATCGATGTTAGATATCTACTTAAGCACCATTGCTTTTGTAATCTCGGCATTACCAACACAGCCGTTATTATAGCTTGAGGACAAAAAATAATTACGATGTAAATTAATAGTGGAGGGACTGAAAAAGACCGAGTTGAGGAAGCTAGAGAAACCTTCACTCATATCTCGACCGTTGGTAACATTGCTTTTGCATAGCTTTTTGGCGTTTGTACAGCAACTGAAAGGTGTAGTAGTCCCTAGGGTTCGTGAAGTTTTTCCATTTACTGTTAAACTCCTTTTTCCCTTCAGGACTATAAACAGCGCCAGTGAAAACCATTTAAGATAGCTAGAGTTTGTGGATAGCTTGCTGGGAACGTACTGAGCGAAAACTTAATTTATAATCCTATAATGAATGTCTAGAGCTTCATAAATGCTACCTCCACTGATTTAGTTAGTCCAGTCGATATTAGAGGTGAAGTTATTAATTTTCTCGTGATAACTACCAGTTTATGATTATATTAGATTTACAATTATATTCGACATACATCTTATTCTTATACATGGTTCTTTTTTTCCGAGTTGTTTCCTTCTCTTTGAAACCCTCTTTTGGTCACGATCCTAAATTGCGAGTTATGCAGTTGACTGTGCAAACTTACCATTATTTTTTATGACCTCATTATTTGCGCAGTTACTTCGCCAAAGTGATGACCCAATATGACGTCATAGGCCAATAATTAAATTTGACTGAATCGCCTAAATTCAATAAGCATGAAAGCCAACATTTACACACGAACGTTTTCGGGGCATAGCGAAAGAATTGGGGCGTTACGTCCGTTCCGACATAAATTATGGCCAACAAAAGTGTGTCATTAAGAACTTGATTCGTAGAACTAGCCCCATTAATCCTCCTCACGCCCAGTGCCAAACCAAGGTGCGGAACTAGATTAGGGGATAGGGGCTAGCCTATTTAGCTCCCGTTGGGTGGCTCCGTGACCTACGAAATTAACCCCAAGATTCATATCGGGCGGCGGACTTTATGGAGCTGTCGCTGCCTGAAACGTTTCCCTTGGGCGTGCTGAAGTTCGTTACTTGATGCAACCTCGGAATATAAATTAATATAATTATGACGATGGTAGAGCGTTAAAACTAAATAAACGGCCGAAATTGGCACTATGATATAAACACGATAGAACGATTTGTTGAAATCAAAGTAGGCAACTTTTTAATTAGTATCCTGTATCTGGAATGAAGAGTGGAGGAAATTAGTGGTGAACTTAGCTAGAATATCTACTTTCACACATAGCAGAAATCTATATGGGAGATAAAAATCTTCGCTGAAAAACATTGTTATTTTTCATGTTCAATTTGACGATAGATTTTGACTGTCATTAAACAAAAAACGCAGCCAAACAGGGAAGAAAAAAGATAAGATCTTTTTATTTGTTACAATTAAGTAACATTAACTATTTATAATAACGGTGTTCTGCAATATTTTCTCTAATAAGTAAATCGAGATGGCAAATATACACCTTGAACGCAGCAGCTTTAACAAAGGCCAACCGATCGAGACTCGCGTGTCGCCGCGTCGATGGAAGCGGTGTGCAACCGGAGAGAAGCCTAACCAATGCAATGCCCGTGTAGAATGGTGAGGAGCAGTGATCCGTGCTCCTTTATGAAGACTTCTGAGGCAGGGGTAGAGATGCGACTGCCGGAGCTAAGCGTGAGAATGTCTGACCGCCGCCCCATCCTCGAAGAAAGCTGCGATTCATTAAAGCTTTCAAGCGAGCTGGCGAAAGGGCAACAATATAAAAGAAAACATAATATACGATCTTTTTATTTCATGCAGTTTTCCACCCGAGAATATGAAATAAGGATGTTTCCAACAAAACAATGTTTCCCCAATAACTAAATTAAGAAAGCAGCAGTTTTAACTAAGTCTAACCAATCGAGACTTGGAAATTACGATCACGAAGAAAATACGATTTCCATGCAGCTGTAAGTATGTACGGATTTTGTCCGTATATACTTACAGGCGTATTGAGATACTCAGCAGGAAAATGGAAAGTACGAAGACCGATACACATAGCGAGATTCACATAATCATGACAAGGGATACTTTTACAAAACAAAACAGGAATAGGAAGAATTGTCACAATACAAAGCCAAAATGTATATAGGAGTATAAGAAGTATATACAATGGGGTGCAATGGGTGATAATACAAAGGCTAGTGAAGAGGAATAGACATATCACCGATAAAAGGAAACACCAAACAAACGCAATACAACAAGATCTATAAGGTTGAGGGAAGCTCCTCAACCTTAAGCTGGGGTGGCAAAATTCATTTATTCATTCATTGGCATTTATCAAGTGGCACTCAGGACGGATCGCCATTTCTTCGTGCAGATATTAATACTATAACTTAACTCACCAGATAAAGTAATTTAGTGTTCTCTTTGACAGCGCCGAGACATCCGATTCCTGCTACGATTAGAATGACCACTCCAACAAAAATGAGGACGGCATCCATGTCGATACCAGCTCCACTTGTCCTTGTCCCATCGGTATCTGTTACTTCAGCATATTCTTTCAGTGTTACGATGTCCACGACTGCCGCTGCTATTATCACTATTCCAAGAATCTGTAGAATTAAGTATAATAATGTATAACTTTTAAACTAATGATTTATTTGGATGGAGAGTACCTAATACATTTTGGGTACTTACTATCGCCCGGTCAGGTTTCAAACTTTACTACAAATATTTGTTTCGGGATGCGTTCCCATCCGAGTGATTAGGTACCATAATATACTCAAAAAGAAAAATTGTATTCAAACATAACAAACCGTTCAAACGTGTAAACCAATATAATAAAATATGAAATACATTATACAGTCTTCGATGATACATGTCCGAGATTAATTATCAAATTAAAATAAATATCCCCTCTACTTGACCCATGGCCATCGACAACTATTGAAAAAATTTACGCAGGCTGGCTACATTCACAAATCTAGCATACGATCTGATAATCGTAATAAGAAGCAAGCAAGGTAAAGTCATGTCTGACCTAAGTAGCGCTAGTGTAATTATGAGGGTCTCAATATGAACCAGACAAAAACCATTCACAAAATTAAAACAACTTTACCCGTTACTGAGCTGTCTTGTTTAATGGGACAACGATTGAAATTTCCTAAGAAATTAAAATATCTAACATTAATCCTGGATAATAAACTCGCATGGAACCCATAAGTAAACAAGGTAAGTAAAAAAGGCTAGAGCGACTTATGGATTAGTCAGAGACTGTTCGGAAATACCTAGGGGGCCTGAAGCCAAAAATGATCCACCGCGGGCATTTACTTATTATCACTTATTTGTTGACTAAAACAGAGCATACGTGCTCCTAACTCAGTCTCCATAGGTTATAAGGTACAGCGGGCATCAACCGCGAAGTGTTGGATGGAGGACCAAATGGTTCAAACCAGGATATATAGTAGATGGGCCTTATAAAATATTCCAAGAAACTCAAACGGACATAATACGAGCCAACAGAATAGGTACAATTTCACCAAATCTTTGAAATTGTTATTCTGAAACACCCATTTTGGGGTAAGAGACAGCATGACTTAAAAAGAGCTAAAGCAATAATCGAAAAGGAAGAGTCGATACAGTTAAACAGGAAAGTCAATCAAGTTAAAACCCACCAAAGCCATAAGAATGACACCCGAAACCTACCAACTAGTTCCACCATGGCCCGATGGAAACCTTCCTAAAACAGCCAGGGGGCTAGCACTCTCAAACCAGTGGGGCCCTCGTCAGATTTGGACATATTTCTCAGCCCTTACGCGCAGTCCCGACGTCAACCTGATGTAAGCGGAAAATTCCTCGGGGACTCCCGTTCACGCGGGATCAGGATGGCAACGGGTCGTTTCTATAGATAAGTGACATCAGGTCAACGTCTACCATCGCTGTCACAGAGAAACATACGTTTCTAGACTATCCCGGCCGTTTGCGGGTTGACAAAATGCACAACCGTCCAAGGGCCGCCCGAGGTACTCCCCCGGCGCACTGCAGATCACAACTGTCTACAACTGTAGGGCACAAATGCAGGCAGAGTTATCTACGGCTTTCCAAGGTAGTGCCTTTTCGAGAAGGCTACTGGATGGGAGCTTAACCATGAGTTGGCATCCATCTTTCCCATCCATAATTCAGCAAGATTAGGATTACACTCTTCCTTATACTGTCATTGCTCTTAATCTTTTGACTGTACTTGGTTAGTGACCGGCGGATAGTGAGGCGCCGAACTCAGAAAGAGGTGGTAACGGCCGGTCGGCAGCCGCAAGCGCGACAAACACATACAACGTCGAGCTCTGAAACGGACCTAAGACGCAGTTATATAGTGACATAATTATTTAACAGAAGGTCAAATAACTATGAAAAATGCCGAATCTGTCAAAACTGAGATAAATCTGTCAGCTGGAAACGTCCTCGCTACCTTAATTTTCTGGGAGTCTCAGACACCAGGCATTTTCTCGGACGTCAATCAGTTAATACAGCCACATCACTGCTAGCCTATTATTGAATCAAATCTCGCTAATCAACGAAAAGACCATAAATCTACTGATTCGACACTCACTGTCTTCGATATTGGGATTAGAAAGCTTTCTATTACATAAAACATATTTGTAAATTAGACGAGTATTCTATGTAGTGTAAACTAATAAAAAATAATAAAAATAAATTAGGGTAATTATTCACTCTCATATTTTGAGGAACAGAAATAATATTTTTAAATATCTTGGTTCTGGTTCTAAAATATTAGACTGTAAAATTCTATGTGTAGGTACAAGTAAAAATAGTACGGATATAAAAGACAGACAGAACAAAAGACAGAGATTTTGTCGGACAACCGCTAGTCGCTAGTCACTTAACAACTACTATCTAATCTTATCTTACCTATGAATTTCAACTTCGACAAAATAAATTCTAGAGCAAGAAAAATTATATGAAAAATACATATTTAATTAATTGATATTATCTAAGCAGTTTGGCCATTTTGTTAGGAATTCGTTAATATTTCTATTGTAAAACTCTCATGGATAGAAGTCAATTGCTTTGCCTCATTAGAGTTTATTTTTTTCTGTCAAAAAAGTAGATTTATGTTGGAACAAGGTCTGATGGGTACTATAGGTGACGAAGAGTCTCCTCAGTCTTTTGGCGACTGTTTTATTTGTGTTTGGTCGTGTCTGTGGTCTCGTGCTGTCGTGCAGAAGCAGTGAAGATAAGGCTCGGTTATTTAATCGCATGATTCTCCGTCAACGTTTACAGTTCTTGACAGTAGCCATTTGAATTAACTGTAGTATCAGATTGCAAGAAGCTGTAATGAATAATACCAGCACAATACACCAGAACATCACCATTAGCTTATTTTTCATATGCTTGCGTTTAGGACATCTAGCTGCATATCCTGGATTCACCATGATAAACGCTTACTCGTCCCAAGTGACAATCAAACTCAGAATCCCTTCATTTTGGTGTTGTCCAGTAGAGCAATGCAAGCACCGACGAGTTTTTGCAGCTGACTTGTTTAGCTCATACGGTACCTACTTTTCGAGCTTTTTTACTTTGCCGATTTTACTCAAATGACTCAATATAGTTTTGCCACGTACGTTAAATACCTCGGCTTGCTCAGCCGTAATTTGGGATGAATACGCTGCCAGCATGGTCCTGAATTCATCATTATTAACTATACTCTGCGGTCATCTACGGGGCTGGTCCCCCCCAGGTCGAAATTACCAGAACGGAAGCGATCAAACCAATAAATGCCGCTTGCTGCGTTCATTCGTGGTATTTTGGCCCATATACATTATTGATATTACGTGCCGTCTCTGCTGCGCTCCTGCCACGATTAAACTCATATTCGATAATAACGCGAATTTTCAACTTATCGATGGTTGCACACAAAATTTTACGAACAATAACAAACGATAGAAAGACAAATGAATAATTAATTTTGATAAAGAAATACCATTGCACTGCTTTGAATTAAAATTAATTTGAATGTGGAATTCGAACTCAGGCCGCTGTTAAATTCAAATTGGCGAATGTGAAAAATGATAATTACATGATAAGGACCTAATATAGTAATCGCAAACGTTCTTACGGGTAATAGAACTCGAATAAGAAGAAGAAGTTATAATATGATTGATACTCTACCTATTTTATTTTCGTGACGAAATCAAAGAAGCACGCAATAACTCGACGACGTAATACAGAGTGGCTTTGTATATAAAATGAGATATGTAAATTTTTACATTCACATATCTCAACTAATGTCGTTTCTTACGGTATTCTGTAACATGGTTAAAGCTGCGTAAGTCGAGTACGAATCTGAAGTAAAGGATCATTGGCGATCAATTCAGTCGATTTTAAAGTAGGAAAGAAGAAAAAAGTATTACGCAGTGTTTACGAAAATCTGTCACTCGTTTCGGTTAAAGATATATGGATGTATCCGAGCTAATTTATTTATATACAAAGATACGAAAGAATGCTATCACGAGGAAATGCAAACGTTGGATAGTTATAATATGAATACGCTGGATGCATCAGGGGCGCCAGCCTTTCCACATTCTAGGGTTTAAAAAATAAACCGAACCGTGCAGGCTCGCGATGTAAAGGCGCCGATTTCCGTTACATTCCATGGGAACCCAGAGCGCTCCTGGGAGAGAGACCATGGCATGCAAAGGCAATCGTGGCCAGTTCGGTTTATTTTTGAAACTTTATAATGGAGAAAGGCTGGCTTCCCTGACGCATCCAGCGTATTCATATTTATAACTATCCAACTTTTGCCTTTCCTCATGATAGGATTCTTTCGTATCTTTTTATATAAATAAATTAGCTCAAATACATCCATATATCTTTAACCGAAACGCGTGACACTGTATAAGTCGAGTACGTATCTGAAATAAAGGATGTTTGGCGATCGAGTCAGTCTATTTGGAAGTAGGAAAGAAGAAAAAAGTATTAAGAAGTATTTGCAAGAGCTACATATTGATAATCGAATCATTTTTCAAAAAAAATCGAAAACTTGCAATAAGTTTAATAAATTCTTACCACAAAAATAGCGTTGAAGAAGAATAAGAGGTACTTGATAAAGCTCATCCCGCAGCTCTCCATGGCGGCGCCTTCTTTTAAGTCGTCTGGTTGAAAGTGAAAACAAAGGGCGCCGATTTTTCCATGCGAAGTGTCGACGTCCTTTCGCGCCAACGCTTCGTGACCTTCTGAAGGAAACTCCAAGCGAAGGGAAAGCGGCGGCCCCCCATTTGCCCCGTGACATGTAGAGGCCTGCCGGAAAAAAATATTCTTATTGTTAATTTCACATGTATTGTTTTAGTCACTTAAATTGTAACGAAAAAACAGACCTGTTGGCTAAAAAGAGTAGCGTGACAAATCATAGTAACGCAGTCAAATTAGCTCGAAAACGGGGGTAACCTTATATTAATTCATATTTTCGATTTTATTTTTTTATTCGACAGTGTACTTAAACAGAACACAGGTATGTTGAAAAATCCAACAAATCGTATGTATATAAGACGTTTGTTTACGTTTAGATTTTCATATAATTGTCTATATCTCATTGGACACAAAGGAAAACACAACAAAGGCACAAATGAAGTCTCATTGGACACAAAGCACAATAGATGTATCTGCGGAAACAAACAGAATATTGATGCAGGTAGCGCCCTGGAAAAAATCAGAGAAGCTATTTATTTAATGAAAAATCATACCATGATATGAATTAACATATCAGGATTCAACTGATATTTAAAGTACAACTTACGACACTCTTCAGATCTATTAAATAGTGTTATTGAAGTTTTATTTAGGTGAGGTAATGCTACAGATCGCGATTTTCCCGCGGCGTTTACACAATATGCGTAGTCCGATATTTATTTTATTTATTTATTTATTTATTTGTCCGATATTGCCAAACTAAGCAAAGCTTGTGCTTGGGCGGATATTCTTGTTTGTTTGTTTGTTTCTACTCTTTATTGTGAAATTTCACAA
>JAOPUG010000215.1:4948350-4959722 GCA_027564375.1 Micropterix facetella
TCGCTGGTAGAATCAATGCCAAAACGCATTAAAATGGTGCTGCAAGCCAAAGGTGGGCATATTAGATATTAATTGTACGACTTTGTATCTGATTGTATGTTTTGTAAGAATAAAATACATTTTTATAGAAAAATTGTCTTGTCCATATTAATTTGCACAAGGGTGTACAATATTCCTATTGCCCCACATCGTTGAAAAATTACGGACATTACTACATCGAAAATATGGAAAAGTAAATAAAAACGTGCAATTGTCGAAACATTGCACTATTATTTAAGATTAGGTTTGTTAGCTAGTATAAATAAACGCCAGCAGGTGTCACATTACTGTTAAGAAAATAAGATAAAACATCAAGTTAGCATTTTAAAAGATGAGATTTATTAGTGAAAAAATATAATTTACATTATTACCGGACATCGTTACAATGACAAATATTGAAGGACATAAGGGCGTTCTGGTCGTAAAAGAGGTTCCTTTATTATATTGCAACAAGATTTTGTACTGTTTTTCTAGTTGGGTCATTATTTAACAGTAGAGAGGGCAGTTTTATCTCAAACCTGGTTCTTTCACCCTTGTGTAACACCGGCTAATGCAAACGTGTTGATACGTCCGCTGCAGGAAGTGTACTTGAGTGTATATGGATGAAATTGATATAATTTTAGGCCCGCATATACGATCTGTGGGAACCAAATCAGTCAGCCAAATTTCGAATTTTTAATTTGAGGTTTAAGTGTCATCTCATCATATTATGCAATAGTGTCAGTGACTTAGTTTTTAAAGTATATACACTTTTTCTTGCTTACTTTATCTGGATCCTCGACAATTTCTCACATGAACCACTTTTGATTTCGATCCGGTTCATGACCAAATCAATTTTAGTGGTTACTAACCGGAACCGCTGGGAAAAGTGGTCTTGCTCAAGCGGGAATATGTTTTGCTGGTTTTTCGTCATGGAATTCATTTTTATTGTTGACCTAGTCACTGTTTGTACTTGTTTATATATCTATCCAGGCAATTCTCGCAGGATTTGAGGCCGTGGCATATTTGTTCTTACCGGTCTTCGTATTCCTTTTATTGTCTGGAGTGTTTTTTCTTTCGTTGAGAAAATGGATAATCTAATTTATCCACGAAATCCGAACACCAAATTCCGAGGATTACATGTGTATAGGAATCTGGTGCTTATAACGCTCTCAGATCAGGATTACAGAAAACGATTTTTGTATCGTTCTATAAAAGTTTTTCATTCAATGTATGTCCGTCGATCTTCGAGGGACTCTTTACTTTCTTCAACATCACCATACGGATCTGTTTAAAAACATGTTTTTTTTTTATATTTAACTGTTTAACTAGCACTCCTCAGCCAATTTCTATATTTCATTGAGGCTCTTTATTTTGGAATGAGACTACTATTCATATACTATCTTCTATTCTAGTGATTTTTAACGCCTTTATACTCATTTTATTTAAAGACTCCTCAACTCCTTCGATAAAGACCCTTTTCCGTTTTCAATTCCAATCTCATTATCTGTTTTAATTAAGCTGTATCCTTTGCTCCTTAATAAAACGGGGGCGAATCCACCATAAACTCTCAACAATTATTATTTAATTAAAACACCGCATATTTACTAACCGTACATGGAAACCAATTTATTAGCATTAATAACTTACATGATCTTTAAAATACTAAACGATGCGAGTCGCCGCGAAGCATGCAAAATAATCGATTGGGTAATTAATTGAAAATTATTCATGGCCAGTTATTAAACTGTCAGCGGATATTTACATTGGCGTTTCCTTGTTATATTGACATACATTTGAAAGTCAATAGAATTAAAGGTTATGTAAAGATCTTAAATTTACCTTGCTACCTAAATATATAGTGTTAGAATTGGAGGTTTGTTTGAGGTATGTATGTTTTTTAGAATTTGATTTCGGGTCGGGTGAATTTATAAAAGCCAGCTGCTTGTAAGATAATTATTGTTAGACATTAGGGTGGGCCGTTAAGGCAAATAGTATAAAGAATTTAAAAAAAAGATGACACATTTTTCCGCTACGAAAAAATAGATCAGGTCAGCGACTCGCAAACCCCTGGAGAGCAGCAATTAGAGCAATTAGAGAAGAGGAATTAAAGGCAACTCAGGATGAGCACATTAGCGATTGCGCGGTGCATTTCGTCACCTGATAGAATATACAATCCTATTATTTGGGCCAAGAATTCAGAAGTCGTTTAAAATATTTGATAGCTTGCAAACTTGCAAAGCATATAAAATTAGGTTAAGTCCCCCGCAAAGAGTCATGATAAAACCGAAATCAGTTAATAAACCAATGCATACATTGCTTCTATATCCTTACATATAAAATCGTGTTGTTAGCGCAATCAAGTAAAATGCTGATAATGTACCCTCTTGTTTAGGAGATCATTACAAAGCCCTTCGCTGTGACGAATTGGCGGCTATTATCGATTACACTCGGCCAGAACCAAGACCATTAACCGAAAAGCAATATATTATTACAACGCCTACATTTTAGCTTGATTCGTTTCATTTAGTGAAACGGTCTATTAATGCTTTCCAATGCGAATATTAGGTATGTTCGAATATAGATTTATGCAGACTTTCGGCAAATATTCCTTTTCGTTGGAGTACTAACATTATATAATCGAGTAAAAATGATCAAAATAGCAACCAAATATCCAAATGGCTCTTAAAAATATGCTCTAAAGCAATCTAGCATGGTACGATAGTCATACTTAATCAGTGAACGAACAGAGATTGGAAAAAGAAGAGTAACAACAACTTGTAATAATACAATTTTTCACAAAACAATTGAAGTGAAAACCTATCCTTAACAAGAAGACAAGGAACATAACAAACATGCCATTGATGCTAAATAAATCAGAAACGACAAAGTGAAAGAAACCAAATAAAAACAACAGTTGTCGATTGAGAATTTAGTACTGAAGATACTTTATTTATACTTTACCGTAACCCATAAATATCGGGTCATGCTGGTATCCAGCTGTCTACCTCAAAAGAACCCCGAAATTTACGACGATCCATATGATGGGCATAAAGTATGGTATAGCCTTTACGCATGCGTGATTCACGCTAATTGTTCACAATCTCCGCGGGAAATTAATAATTATAAGACGCCGCGTTCAGATACGCGGGCGGTTCAACGCCATGGAACATAAACTGACGATAAGATCGTTGTAAATCATACGTCAATAAGTGCAGTTGCAGTCTCGTGCATATAAAGATCGTCTGGGATCGTATATGATAATTCACTAGAAGACAGATTCAAGTAATTTACACCTTTGGAAACCTCATAACAGTTAATTGAACTCTAAATTTAGAAAATCCTACAGTGCTATCGATCCTTCCTCAAATTTAGAATGGAAGATGGAATGCGCTGTGCTAGACGCAATGGATCGAGTTATAGTCGATTCGAAATACGCAAACCTCTTAGAAAAAAATAGGAATCTAGAGGTGAATTAAAAAAAAATAACTACTTCAGCACTAACAAACAATAAGCCAAAAGAAAAAAAAAGGAATATGGATGTTAAAAGGAAGTCCGAAATTATAGTTCCAATAGCTCGAAGTAAAAAATATAATAACCCAACGTAGACAAATACTGCAGACCAAGGAAAATAAAGCACTAGGAGGCAGAAATAAAGAGGATGTAAAAGAGACTAACGTCTAAGAGTCATTTAGAAGTAATGTCCACCCAGATTTATTGCGCTGTAAGCTAGAATCGTCAGATGCACTAGCTCACTTGACTTTAAGATTGGAAGAGTGTAAGTATAATTAAGGGTGATCACACTTTATTGCTACTCACATCGAGATGGGCTTTACCGCTTTACAACACGCCACTCTAATGCGAAGTTGTGTTACATAGCTTAATGCCATTGTATGCCCTTGTACCGGCGCCGGCTGTATCTTGCTTTGTAATTGAAATTAATATGTAAATGATTTGGCATCCCGCAAGGTTAAGTGCTATCTCCAACGTCTCTTTCAATAATCATTACTGCACTGGATGACAATATCTTTAGTGATAGAATATATTAATATATCGACAGAGATGTAGAAGTATATTAGCTAAAAGCGAATAATACCAAAATACATTTGACGATCGGAGGCATAATAAAGCGGATTATAGAACAAAATTTCCAGTGTTATCCATCAATACATTTATGAAGTGATAATATGGTGGCTCAGAAGTGATCTTGAAATTGCTGCAAAAAATCTAATTACTGTAGATGCCACTGCCGTTCTCATAAGAGAACGGCATCCGCTAAGGAAATAAAAGATGTATTGGGCGTACCAACTCTAGACTTTTTTGTGGAACAAGATGCAATGAGAACAACTCTTCTTCTTCAGTAGCTTGCCGAAACGTCGGGTATTACAAACTTCACGCGGTAAATTCGTTTTATGTTATTATATAATGTCAAACTACCGCGATAGTCTTCGATTTTATATGCACAGAATAGTTTTAAGTATCACTCTAAAGTTTGACAAACATTTCAACTTATATTTCACAATTTAAATTCCCAGTTTTTCATTATAAAATTACGAAATATTTACTTGTTTAATTAGCTTGTAATCGTGGAAAAGGCATTATCGACAGTGGTATGGAATATAATTTCTTAGTTGATTTTCAACCGAATAGAATGTTTTCTTATGCGATTTAAATAATAAAATAATAATTTTTAACAATAATATTATGCATCCTTCAAACGGCGGCGAACCCAAACTATGATAAAAAACACAAATATTATCTTAACATGTCCAAAATCGGCCAAGCCCGTCACACTTCAAACATTCCAGGAGATAGGTTCTGCTGGGTTTAAAGACGTCCTGTGGAAGGGTGTCAATTGCTACGTTCGAACCCGCCACCCCAGGGAATTATAACGACTGTTGCCAGGCTTTCTCCCGTGGGATGAACGCAAAAACGTTGGACAAGCAAAATCCATAGTCAAACTATGCCGCTCGAAGATTTTCCGGCAAGAGACGGAGAGGTCGTCGTTTGGGATTAACCCGGCGAAGATAAATTGAAAACAAAATTAAGACGATTAGCAAGGTTTGGAGTGTAATCAATGACGAATCGAAAGATTGAGACTGCCTGAAGGAGATGTATGACGTTAAGTATGTAAGAACACTTGACACTCAGCGCATCCCATCAAAATAACAATAGTAAACGAGGGACATAAACTAAAAAGCACTCGACACGTTAAACTGGAAGCGAAAGATGTTATTTATTGTGAAAGCGCCTGTAGCGGTCGTAAACAGTTGAGCACCCAACGTGTCATCAAATCACACCCACAATCCGAGGGAAAGGGCGTGGGTTTACTTGTGGGCTCTGCCGGAATCGAATTACGAAATGCCACGAGGAAGTTAACCCAAATAATAACCTGTTTGGAACACATAACTGTAGCAGGAAACAAAGCTATGCCACCTGATGATAAATCGAATAGTGTAAACGAAACTACAGAGGACATACGTTATCATAATTACGTAATATAAGAATACATGGAAGATTACATGTAATAAAATGCTCGTGACGCAGAATTCTACAGTTTTCAGTACACTATGGATACTCAAAGATAATGTAGACACAATTGAATAAAACCCACAGCAATTGATAAAAATCTCCCAGATGAATCGATAAGAAAAGTAAAAATGAACTTGGCAGGGGGAAAACCCAAGGGTTTGTCAAACTTCGGCCCATATGATTTCATTGTGACTTCTCGCTATTTTTTTCTAAACATATGAATTAGCCCCAGGTGACATGTACATCATTTTACGCGTCTCATTATGGCAAACCACGTTTCTTTTTGCTATTTCTACCGTTAATTCCGTTTTAAGCAGTGAATGTGAAAAAACCATAAAATTCTGACTTTTTTGGCGCCATCTAGCAGCCGAGGCCAGGTGGTTCCTGCATCGGCCGATATACGGCCGACTGGCGGTCGTCGATCGGTATCGAACGTATCCCTAAATTAAATAAATAATATTAATAAAACAAAATCAATGACCCCAGGCGACATGTACCACATTTTACGCGTCTTATCGCGGCTAACAACGTTTCTATTTGATGTTTTCACCGTTTATTCCGTTTTAGGCTCTAAAAATGCAAAAAAAAAACAATTTTAGGGGAAAAGTTTGTATTGTTTCTGTAATGCACAGCTATCCATCCCATATATGAGAATAAATAGCATATCGCAGTTGTCGTTTAAGTTGCAGTAAAGATAACTTATGTTATCAATATTCTCAAGTCGAATTTCGTAAACTGTAAGTCTAAGTGTACGTCTTCTCTAGTTAAGAAAAGAGATATAATTTGTGCCTGAACTCCAATATAACGCCTATTGTCGCTATTAAAAATGTAAAATTCTCAACGGCTTTCATGCAGTAGGTGAAGTAAGAGTGAAGCTGGAAAGATCATTTAAAATTGGGGAGTGTTTCAAAATTCTACTTAATTACTATCGTAAATTGTTATTCCTAAAAATTGCGCTAAAGACGCTCACGTCATTGGCCCAATCTATAATAATCCAGTTTTGTGACTAGTCATACCTAGGTCTGACTAAAAATGGTGTATGTCTAATGTGCAACTTTCTTGACACGTCGTTCGTGCATCTTCAAACTTTCACATAAAAAAGCATATGTCTTTATCCCGCATATCTGCCTGAACGCACAATATATTAATAACGCGTTGTCCGATTTAAAAAAAAATCGGTAATATATTTCTTTGCAATGGGAAGAGCTGATTAGATTTAGAAAACTATAAAGAAAACGAGAGCTGCGATACAAACTGTCGATTGTGAAATCATATTTGCAACGTACGATTATTTTATTGGATCTCCAGCTGTGTTAGCATATCTTGACTAAGAGCTCTAGTATCTTGACTGAGACCAGTCATTGCTCATAAATGACTGATCAAACCAAGGATTGATTGTACTTTTGGGCCCATGACTACATATAACATTTTAAATAAAAATTCCGAATCGTATCTGTGTTCAACTGAAGTCGGAAAATATACAAGTTTTTAAATTTTTTCGGTTTTTGAAGAGCTCACCCTCCTGTTCAGCTCTACAACGAATTTCCTGCATGTTATTACATCATCTCCAATGTTAATAATTAATTTTATGAAATTAGTATAAATAATACGCGTTTTCGCCAAAGGACACGGTAAAACAGAATTCGCCTGCAATAATTCTCGCGGCTCGACGGGTGCGGCGATGTTTGCAAAGAGGCGTGGTTCCGTAATCGAATATCCTCCCCCGGAAAGCTTTGCGCAAATATAATTCAATAAGTCATTATCTAAACAATCAATCTCGCGTTGCACAACTGATTGCGAGGAGGGACAATGGCTGCCGACGGCCGTTGCACTTGGCCGTTTCAATATGAAGTATGTAAATTGGCCGACGTGGTGGAAACGACGATCGCATTTACTAATGCTAACCGAACCGGAGAAATAAATGCCGAAGTTTGAAATTTTAAAGATGGGATAAATGCCGGTTATTTACTATTTTCACGATGACGTCATGCATGCACACTATTCCATGTATGCACACCTATGCAAGGCGCATCATGACATTAGTATAGCTAATGTATTTATTCAGATCATCACTATCGTCTTTATAGTGTCTTATATCCTATAAGTAAACTTACAAAACAAGTGAATAGTTCTTAGGTACCTATATTCTATTGAGATCGTTCGAAAAACGGGACCCGTCTTATTTGATGCTTCTTATTCTCTATATTGGACGCTAAAAGACACACTACTGTGAAAACTTGAAGCTTTTGAGAAGTGGGTCTATCGGTATTAAGTTAAGTTAACAGAGTCAGGAATGCAGCGTTTAAGCAAGAAAGACAGACACATCTAGGACAACAACTCGTACTATGCTCATATTATGCTATATACAGTACAATGCAACATCTTGCATCCCGTTGTACAAGGCGTGATAGCTGGAAGATAAGAGATCTGGGGTGAAGAAGAACATCTTTGCCCTGGCATAGAGAATGATTCCAGAAATATACCTGTTCGCCAATAGCCAACATGCGGTAGTAGACAGGGAGCCAGACGAAGAAGGAGAATATTCTATTTGTGAGGTAGAGAGCGTGATTAGTAAGTGAACGTCATGCCGGAACTTCGCTATTGCCCAACATCCCAACTCATAACTCTCGAGCCAATGAGAATTTATACTCCGCGATCGATAAAAACTTACATAAAGTCAGACGCTAAGCCCCTGAGGAGATTTCAGACGAAAGTTGTAAATTGAACATAGACAATTATGTGTAAAAGTTTGAAATTTGGAATCAAGTAAGTGAAACAAGAAGACACGCTGATGACTGTAAATCGACTGTCCTGAATTCTCACTTCCATCTTTCCTTATTAAATTATTTCAATTATGTTAAACCATAAGTCGTTGGATTCCTCTCAGACATCTTATTTCGATACAAATGAACGTCGTGTGTTTCAAACTTCAAACGCTACAATCCGATTTTGTTTTATTTATAATATCTAGCAACCGCTATAGTCTTGGATTTCACTTTATTCGGTTGTTAGGAATGCTGGCTGTATTGGAACGAGTGAAAGAGAGTTCACTGTGTCAATTAGAAATATTTATTTCTAACACCGGCGGAATCATCCTTTTTATCTCATATGAGTACTATTATTATCAACATGATAGTAATATTATAATCATAATCATATGTCTCTGTCATTAATTTGGTTCAACGTAATACTCCGAAGCTTGTATTTTTAATGCTCCGTGAATTTTATAACTGTCCATTTTCGATGTATATCTTCTTCTGATTTTGTCTTTCCTATTCACATTTTCTAACCATTCAGATTAGTTTCAATGGGGCTTTGGTTAGGTAGCGCTGCCTTAGGTACTTCAGCTTCCCAAACTACTTTTCCTTCCTTCCTCCTAACTTAGACCATCACGGGCTAACTCGATCGATATACATCTCGGCTCTCTGCGCGTCGAGGTCTAACTCCCAAACCTCTTTACCTCACCAAACTCTTTCTTTAATATGAGCAATTTGCCGCCAACGGTGCCAACACAGGCCAACTCAGCCCAACTCGAGCCAATGCGTCATTTAGCCCTCTACATGGTAGGTTGTACGATAGTGGGTCTAATTGCATTTAATTGAAATTAAAATTAAGCTGCTTTAAAAATGCATCCAAGAATGCATTTCTGTCCATTTTGACATGCGTAACAAAATTGTCGACTTTCCTATGTGTCCATAATAATATGCTAAAATGTTAGGACTGCAACGTCAAAATCATGCTACACAAAATGCGACATGGTAGCGAATTGTAGTATTTTAAATACTACAACGGTATTCTTTTTATAAGTACATATTATATGTTATGCACTTATAAAAAACTGTTAATTTTTGGTATATTGCCTTGCTCTTTTATAGACCCAAAATTACGAAACATGTAGCATATGAAACATGACCGCGCAGGGCGCAGAATTGTAATAATACGGGTTGCGTTTTGCGGACGAGAATGCAAATTTAATTTTGTCCATCACCGTCAAGATCAGTTGGACGAATGACATGCACTGAGGCCAATGCGTGGCCTTTAAAACATGATGTTTGTCATCACTTAGCATTGATTCAGCATTTTTAGCGTATGTGGTGTAATTTTCTAACATTGGCGTCTTTGATTAGGCACTATTAATTCAGGTCTTCGTGTACCCAAATCATGATCACCTGTTTTTTTTGTCGATTAAATGATTGATTTACTAGATTGCTCGATTCTATGGCATTAAGAATAATTTATTTTATAATTTTTGTTGGTCACATATCTTCCAATCGGAAAGTGAAAAACTAATGACTAATGTACAGATTTGAAAAGGATTCATTTAATTTTCATATAAGAATTTAAAAAAAAACCTCAGCTTCTTTAATATTTGCAGATCTTTGTGGAAATACAATCTGAAACTCTCACTCACTCGATTTATTTTATTTTTATTTTATTAGTAAGCAAACATCGTTTTGCAAATATATTTGATATTATATATAAATATTATAAATTAATATTATAACTAATCAAGCAACTACTTCGAGATTAAAAAATAATTTAGCGACAAGTAAGTAATATACACACTTTCTAATAAATACCGGGAACTGTTCATTTAAAAGGTCATTTACACGCCATGCCAAAAAAGTGTCGTTAGTGTTACTAGCAGTTTTGGCGCTATCTGTCAATAAATTTGTTTACAACTGTTGGTTAGCTTAGTCGCCCTCATGAGGTCTGCAATTTTGCTCATATAGGTCACCGCAAACAGGATGCTGAAGACGTGCTTGGAAGAGGCGGTTCGGGCTCTCTATTCCTGAAACGCATCATAACGGGTTAATAAATAAGGGTTTATAAGACTGGCGTGCCAACCAGCCGCAAGATTCAGAATGGCGATTCGATAGCGAGCCACATACGAAAAAAACACGTCAAAATCACCATGCTGACTATATTATTTTACGTTCTGGTTATTTTCCTCTCCAAACACCTTCCTGAGCTGCAGAGGGGCAAAGAGTCAAGTAACCATATTTTTTGGATGAAAACTCCACGGATATCTTCGACCAAGCGCCGTATTTTACAGATATGGCCCCGCGTGACTCATTCCTTCACCCATACTAATATTACCGTTTCTTGGAAGATATTTTGAGTCTATTGAAGTTATAAAACTTAATTTGCAAAGTAGGTGAAGGTCATATTGGGCATTAAAGCAAATAATAAGTATTTCGACGACTGGATTGTGACAAAATAAAAAATAATTTAGCCAATATTTTGTGTTTTATTGATTAATTCCTGGTATTTATTTGACAGAGAAGTACATATTATTTGTTTGATTTTAAAAATAATTTTAACATGTTAACGGTTATTTCTAACCACTTGCAAAAATATCAACAGACTTGAATCTATATGTATCTATAGTAAAATATCGTATACGAGATAATGCCATTATCTATAGCTTCTATTTTAGGATTTGAACGCTGAATGCGAAAGTGATAGAGATGACGTCGTCTAGTATATGATATTTTCTCTATTGATTAAAAAATCAAGCCCCTGCCTCGGCCTCGCGCTTCCATCACCCAGACGAGATATTGCATAACGTAATGTATATAATATAAACGGAAATTTTTAATTATATTAATAAATTGAATGATGAGCCAAGAGTTCTGATAAAGATTCTGACAAGATTCTGAAGAGTTCTGACTAAGATTATCTTTGAGTTTTTATTACTATGAGTATTTTTATCCATATTTAACTTTACCTATTTATAATATTTTAATTTTTGTTATTAAATCGACTATTTAAAATTTACTATTTATTTTACCCAAAATATTTTATTATTGTTTTATATT
>JAOPUG010000215.1:4974587-4985558 GCA_027564375.1 Micropterix facetella
CATATATAGGGTATCGTTTGATTTTTGTGTATAGATGTAGATATATGTGTATATAGGTGTATATGTTTGGGTGTGTGTGTATATATGTATGAGAAGTGTCAGCGTATGTATGTCAGTTATGTTTCTCCACCAAAGTCAGAAAAAACGCCGTATGCTTAGATATAGGCTATATTCGGCCTAGTTGGGTATACACTGAACATGGTCATATTAAGTGGGACGTCGTTTGCACCATTATCTGGTATGACCAGTGTATATATTTCTGTCATTGTATGGATAAATAAATACTATTTACCGCCCTCACAAACCTACATAGATCCTCACCCTCATACTTTCTTATATCGGCTCTATATTACTGGTATTACTGGCAAATTAGTTTATCTTTCCCTTCTTTCTTTGAAGGCAGGTGCTCCTCGAGCCTAAAAAGTGCCCTCGTGTGTATTGGGAGTACCCCATTTCAGGAGCCCTCCTAGCTGGGGTGGCACAATCAATTATAATTCAAGTTTGAGCCCTGATTGCCTCCTCAACATTGATGATATTTCCACTCTTTTAAAAATAGTCGATGGAACCCGAGAAATTTCGTGAAAAATCTAAAAAAGGCAATTGGGCACAGCTTTGTTTGTCACCATAAGTATGTAATCGGAAATGAACTTCCATAGATTATATCTACCTTTAATAAAGTAATATGCAACTGCATCGTCGTCATGCGTGTTGCATTTATCCTGTCTAACAAGTAAACATGCCCCTCTTTTCGACGAACCATACTACAATACCATGTTTACTCACAAACTGGTTACCGCTCATCTTGTTCTTGACTAATTGGTTTGTGTAAAGCTGGCCGTGCATTGATAATTTTAATATTATATTGCAGATTACTCTTTTATCACTCGCTGTACCACGGGGCTCAATATTAGGGAGGGTTTTGTATGCTTTGTATACCTTGGACGTAGATGCCAACTTTCACGACTGCGGTTTTTTACCTGTACGCAGACGATATGCAGTTTTTGAACGCAATCGATCCCCGTGAGCCGAGTATAGAAGCGGGTAACGTCAACGAGGATCTTGATCACTATACAAACTACGTGACTGCCTCAGCGTAGAAGTTCGCATCGCATTTGACTTACTGAGGCTCTCGTCACCGCCCATTCCTGTATAAAAAGACAGTGAGAACAGTGAAGAGAGTGCATAATGGCTGCGCAAGATATTACTTCAGAATTCCGCCAGTGAGTCATGTCGCTCCTTTTCATGAGCGAGGGTAACATGAGACTAAGACATCAGCAGCACATTTTGACATTCTTCTATTTGTATACTAATGTATATAAATAAGTCTATTTATACTCAAAACTGATATAATCACGATATACCAAGTCGTATTGTACGAGGACCTGCGGCCATTTGGCTGTGGTTCCTCGCCATAGAAAAACGAGCTTTTAACGAAATTTCAACTGTAATGCTGCCATGATCTGAAATCAATTCGCTAATATAACGAAAGCTGGCTCAGCTACATCATTTGAAAACTTGCACAACTCACAATAATAATAATAATAATAAGGTTTATTTGCAGTTAATAATTAAAGAAAAACTTTAAAGTTACAGAAAAAATAATGAAACAAAATCATGTACCTTATACCCGGTAAGAAAAACTCATTCATTAATAATAAAAATATAAGCTGCTTCATCTCACGACAAACACTGCACATAAGGTGAATACTCAGACAAAAACCTTGATGTTAAGATAACGTGGAGAGAGAAAAGTAAACAATAATATAAGAATAATTACTTAATACACAAAAATAGATACCAACAGAAAGAATGGGGGAATACATTAGTTAGTCATCATTTAAAAGAGCTGCCTTAAATAATTGTTAAAAGCTGGTAAAGTTTGTGTATGTAAATCCGCTCCCAGTTGATTCAATGCGTTAGCTGAACAGTAAGACATACTTCCCTGGAAGCTAGACTTTGTATACTTGAGAAGATGACTACGCGCTCTTGTAAGATATGAATGCGCATCACCAGACCAGCACATCCTAGAGTAAAGATACCTAGATTATTCAAATCCATCAATCTTCAAAATGCAAGAGGCTACATATATAGATTTTTTTTTCATCTGCCTCATATTTAGTAAATATGCTCGCTCGAGAAATGGGGAGACATCGTATCGAGGAGGTATAGTGAAACAAAATATAGCTAAGTCTTTACAGTCTCCGCTAATTTTTTTATACAGCCATGTACCATAGACAAAGTCGCCATAGTTCAACAAGATGATCAATGCATTGACTGATAGGATTCGGACCCTGACGCTGAGAGAGTCCCTAATTCTGTATAATGCCCTGAATCGAGAGAAGCCCCAATTGACTCTTCCTAATATCATCCTCAAATCAAAGAATTTAGTCAAAATAATAAGGTTTTGGACTGAAGAAACTAAAGTAATGGCTGAAGAATTTACTGAAATGCCAGAGAATCCAGAGCTGACGATTTTAAATGTCTCAGAGTTTGTTGCGATATCCATATAACATGATTTAGGGGGGTTAATTTGTAGCCCTTGCTGACTTGACCGGTAATTCTACTTTGATAAATAAGATCTTGAAAGTTAATGCCTGAGTGTGTGCATTTTGATATTTGAATTAGCATATTTATGAATTATTTTATTTACTTAAATAGTGGATTCCAAGGTTCTAATTTTTTCTTAAATTATAATAATTAATATTTTTTCAAATTAAACCTAACCTAACCTTACATTTTAAAAATTGCTATCATGAAATGCCGTCATAAATGCCATTATTATTTATCATGTCTTTTAAACTGCAATATATTTCAAAAATAAATTGTTATTTCAAAAATATATTTCAAAAATAATTAACACTAAAATCTTAGACTCTATGGCACCTCTTTAAAATCATATAGTATAGGGCAATCCATCAGCTTCGTTTTCATCTTCAGTAAAATTATTGACAATCAATTCAAAGACTACACCACGTGTTATGCCCATTCAGCTTTATGTTCGAACTGTGTGTACTCGTATACCCATTTCTCATGCGGGTAATTATTAGTCTTTGATTTATTACGAAAAGTTTTCACACTTGATAATTTCTCATTCGCTTTAATTGCTTGTTCAAGTAAGTTCCCTTATTATTATTATTATTATTAACACATTCTTGAATTGTTGACACTTTACATAGATACAATTTAACTGTTGATAGTCTGGAAATGTTGCACACTCTTTGATTGTCAGTAAAGCAGACCTGCTTGAGATTTAGGGAAATTCATTTTTCATGATGTATTTTCTCTTAACTGTTATTTTCATTTTCGATTAACACGGCACCGTGTGTGACACTATAAAAGACATTGAAAATTATCGGTTTATTGACGCCATTCCCAATTGAATAGTCGTAAAATCGCTACCATAACTGGAATTTATATCTGCACTGATATTGTAATATGAAGCATAAGGTTGTCGCCTTGCCATATAATATACGATAAGAAGCCATAAACTCCAATTGATCTTAATATAAGAAGCAGATTTACTTTTATTGATCGCAGTTGTTATATGCCACTTTGTTCCAGACACATTAATTTACAATGAATTTGTCATAATCTATAATTTATCGACTGTGATGGGATGATCGGTTTTTAATTTACCAAACGATAATAATTATAACAAAAATCTGATCGATACACGGTATCATATACTTTCCCGAATTTCATCTTGATGAAGCGACATACTATGCGTCACTGTTGTAGGTATTGACTATTCTTCTTATAGATTCAATGGGTTTTTAAATATCTATAGTAAGATTTTTATATTATGTAATTAGTGCTAAATTATGCATTAGGATAATATCTTGCTGATTACTACAAAATTTTGCCGAATGTTCATAAATCGATTGTTTGATCGTAATCCTATTCTTTGACTAGCAATCGTTTTTTTAGTTCAGCGAGACTGTCTTTATCGCGACTTCTAAATATCTGGCAATATTTAGCAACCATAGCTGTCAAACTAATCGAGCGAGATGAAATCTCATTGTTGATAGATTGATATTTCAAGATGAATGCCAAAATTAAGAACTATGTTACAATTGAAAGTAACACATGGGGTTGCTTGCAATATTTAAAAGCATTAAGGCACTGATTGTGGTTTGAAGTTTTGTACAAACAGGTGCTGTTTGTACAAAACTTTTAATCTTTTGATGTAAACTTTTGTAGGTTGATCACATGATCACACTTCTCCACTAGCAAAATACCAATCTGAAAATTATCCACACGGTAAAGCTAGGAGTCTGAGAAAGACATTATGACGAAAACTGCGTCAGCAGTTAGTCAGAGTACCAAACCACCATTTTTCGAAAAATCAGCTAATACAGTAAAGATTGGGTAAGCTATTGAAAACTAACGTTTCCAATAACGTCTTGCCACTAATCTCTACAGAAGAATACCATACTTTTGCACTAAAAAACTCCTGAATGCGTGTTCCTGAACACGTTTACGAAAGAGGCACTGCGATCTGCTTCTTACATTAAATATGATCTTGCTATAAGTGGACAATCAACTCAAGTGCGCATAAAATGATTGCTTTGCCTATTAAAGTACTTCTATTCGAACTAAACGTACACTTGAATGATTTTTGTATTGACCAATACTAGAAGGCGCGAGATGCATCTTCGGAAGCGTCGAGAGATGCACTCTTGACTAAATTACGAAACGCATTAGCATTATCTGAGTTTGCATAATATGGATGGACTGAAATAAAAATTTACCAAAGAATAGAAGGCGATGGTTGGACTTAAACTCGCTGAGATAAAAAAACACTGTTTAAAGTTGACTTACAAGCGATTTACTCCACGTGGTTAGACAAGAAATTCCACGCTTTCTTGGATCTCTTCAGCATGGTATTTTCTTCTTCAATTTCCGACGCTGAAGCGTCTCGTCAGAAGCTATTTTATCCACATCAAATTTTCTTATGTAATCGGAATTCGAATTGCTCTTACTACGAACAGCAATAATCTGAATCCGATTATTATTGGGTGCTATATTTAATTTGCTCTTGTTCGTTTTATTGAAACATATTATAATAATCAGAATAATACAGACGTCATGTAAACAAAGAATTTCTTCACGTTCTGGTACCAAATCATTTTTGTGGTATCAATTTCATTTAGGTAAATTTAATTTTCATCTAGATTATTTTACTATCAACAAAAACCAATGAATTGATTCATAGCAAAGTTTAGTGTTTCATGCTTTAAAGGAACTTTTTGCCCTGTGGTAATATTTGATTACAGCTGTCATTAGATTCATCTTAATTTTTTGTGCGAAGTTAGAACAGGTGTTGAATTACCATAAATTAATATCTTTATTGACTGCCATTTCAACACGCCTCGGACACTATTAGTAAGTAGTCGGTTCATTCACCTCCTCCACCTTTTCACCGATACTAGTTCAGGTGTCTTCTCGAACATATTTAGATTTCTCGATTTTAGATTCAGCAGCCCAGTACACGAAATACTTGCTCGTACACCAATTCTGCATTTTTTTCAGTCTCTATGGACTAGGATGATAAGTTGCAGAAGGTGGTATTTACTGGCTTTTATAACGTGGTCTTTCTTTTTATTATCGTGAGCAACTCTACTACTATTAATTCCGAACCTTAACCGTCCTTTATACCTAAAGGGTTGTGACGAACCAAAGTTACGAAGGAAACCCGCCATATTTTTTTGATATTTTGATCAAAAATTCGGTTAATATTGCACTTTTACATTATTTAAAACAGCTGAACTGAGCTGACTGCCTTCATTATTCGATATAACCACCTTTGACCTTAATGATGACGATGAACGATGACGTCTGCCGATGAATGATGACATGCTGCACTACTGTGGGCATGTGGGATTCGCTGTCGTTCTCGGGGAAGACATACATTGAGCGCATCCAAATTATGGTGTTTTTTAGTGGACACCTTAGCCTTAAATCCAGCTGATTGGCGCTCGTGTTTATGAGGGCCACTGTTGCGCCGAAATGAACCTCGGAACATTCTCACAAATATTTTTTTAATTATCAAGAGCTTTATGGGAAGGCGCTGTGGTCTGGGTCTAAATTATTTATATGACCACGGTGTCAATGCTTTTTTAATACCTTTTCGAGATACACGGTCTAACCTTGACACCCTGGTCGATGAAAACGAGCGAAGAGCGACCCTTAGTCACTGCGGCCCAAACCATGACAGAAGCTGGTCACTGCTTTCGGGCTGCAATTATTTGTTCGAGATTAACATGTTGACTTCCTCTCTAACCGAACGCGGTCATTTTGCTTATTTAAGTACTGCTGGACGGTGATTTTTTTTCTTTCGGAAGGACGGTTTTTGGCATAGCCTTACTCGCGTGCGAGCGTTTCAGTGCCTGGGATCTATCTATCCGTATTTTTTCTGCACTGAGTTGTCCACAAGTGTTGTACTTTTTGTATCTTGAGGTGGAATTAATTTGTAGGACTTGAGGTGGAGTTAATTTGCCAATATTAGGCGAACACTCCAGTGCGACATTTTCATATCTTTTACCAATTTTCTTGTGTTCTGTTAAAAATTCGCACAATTCGGCCCTTCGCATTCCCAACCATTTCCCAGAAAGTGCTGTTCGTTTAGGGCTTCCGTTGTTGCATTTTCCAACACTACCGGTAACACTGTAATGATTAATGGTACGATACGCAAACATTTTGTTATTGAGATACTGCAGTTGGCGTACAACACCGGAAACCGAATTTCCGCGTAAATATAAAGGTCACACTGTTACATTTAAAGTCCATGGTGAATATCTTTATTGTTTTTATATTAGAATTAAATGCATCCAACAGCATAAAAACAATTGAATGACCTGCGTTTGTGCTCAAATTAGCCTGATGTCATTAGGTATTCCATATTTGAACATATAATGAAATTAGTAATATTTGGTCCCTCGCACACTGCGAATGTTGATTACCTTAAGTCTCACGCTTCGATATCATATAGAAGAAATGGTAAATATAGAATATAATCAATCCAATTCTTATTCCAAGGTTCAGGTCTTTGCTGGTAAGAATTTTTTTCATTTTAATGACCATAAATCATTAACTTATCAACGGCTATTGAGAGTGCAATTTACGATCCCTGTTTATTCAGGACCAAATATCTTTGATCCAGTCTTCCGAATATTGATTACTCCCCCTCACACTCGGCTTATCGTCGGCGTGAGTGAATGTAAGCTCGGCACATATTTCGTGCTGTCGTTTTTTTCTGTTCCGCATTTTGCCTCCCCTTGAGCTTCCTTTGTTCCACTCTGCCCCCTGTCTCTTTCTCTCGCTCTTCTTTCACGTTTGAGTGACTTTCCTTCATGCAACACTGCCTTGATAACACCGATGGTTTGTAATCCTGCCTTAGGATATCTGTGAGTTTTTTCCGGATAGTCTGCCCACTTGTTGGGTGAAAGCAATCGAATGTTTTCGAAATTCATTCACTCTGTTCCAAGCTTAAGTAAGTAAATAACATATTTATAAAACTTTTAGATACACAAGCTTTTACTGGACTATCATTTTTTTAAAATGTAGTAAATAAAAATGGCCTGTAACTTTTTGAGATATCCTAAAAAATATCACTAGTTAAATCAGCTGAAAATTTTCAAAAGGTTATACAGTTAAATAAATGTTTTGAAATCTAAAGCCGGACACACATTTTTAAAAACATTTTTTTTGTGTTCCTGAGACCTCAAAATGTGATGATTAAAATGATTTTTCGCACGACCACAAAACTCCTCATATCACTTCGTATATGGGTCGTAAAAATACTTCAGTACAAAAGTAGCCTCTAAATGATTCGGTAATGTTGACTGATCTATTGCACCTGCACAACTAACTGGACCAAGTCATGAACTACTCTCACATGTTGAAGGAGTGGGGACGAGTAGCAAAAATGAAAAAAAACTTTCTAAGGAGATATAGAAACTAGAAGACGCATCGGAAGACAATGGCACTGAACCAAGTAATAACTGAAATGTGATGAAGAGAAGTGTCGCAACCATGGAAAGTAATTAACGAAGCTAAATATTGTCGTAAATACTAAATTAGTCACGAATTTTACTAGCGGGGAGAGGCCCACATTTTAATGGTAGTGACTAAATATTAGATAGAAAAAATGCAATCTTAGGTTGTTTTTTGGAAGCTTGGTTTATGAAAACTTATGAAAGCCTGGTTTATGGAAGCTTAGTTTGGAAAAATAGAAGCTTAGGTTGGTTTAGGCTTAGGTGGGTAGATAAATATTTGGTCCTTACCTATGAACCTAATGGTTGTACAATCTTGTGATCAAAGAAGTTTTTTTTAATATATAAAAATATATTTGAATAATCAAAATATTGACCCCTATTTTCTATGCAATTTCGCCATTTTAATGGTAGTTGGTTAATGCATCTCTTGCAGAACTCCCACGAACAGAAATCAATTGATGCTTTGAAGGCATTTTTACTGCCTATTCGCAGTTCATTTTTTCCATTGAAAATATATCCAATTTCAAAAAAAAAAAAATGGAACGTGTTGGAGCGAGACATGACGAATATGGCGGGTAACGAAGAGTTACCAGTCGCAACTCCTGCAATTTTGCGACTGTTTACTGTAAAGGGTTCACGGTAAAAAATGGGATTTTGATCAATGAAGCGCGATGTATTCATTTGTGGTCTTTGGTCTGCCGTCATAGAAGTCATCTTTGAAAATAATTTTGAATTTTGAATTAATTGAATTTTGAACACTTCCAAGCTATTACTCGTTTTTTGGCCTGTCCGTATTATTACATTGGACGGGCACATAGTCTCTTGCATGCTGTGCGTTTGTCTCTCCGTCCAAAGACTACCGTGTCCGATCTTAACCAAATTTGGTATGCAGTCTTCCTGGGTGACCCTAAGCATCACCAGGTGTAGCATATTTGATCCGAGTCCCGCAGATGCTGCTGCATGTGCATCCTGGTTTACTTGGCCTGGAGGAGGATCTGAGCAATAGATAGGGCAAGCATAGCGTATAAGCATAGTGTATAATTTCTATGGTTTTTTTTTGGAATCGTGGTGACGATAAAAACTTGTTGGAATAATTTTAAGTCATTTTGGATAATTCAGGGATTACCAATCATGAAATGGGCCAAGTTGCGATGTTTATCGCTATTTTTCCTGTTATTATTTGGTTTGTGGAAATGCTGAAAATTGAACAAACGACCAAAAGACAAATGAATAACCGGTTTTGAATAATGATTAGCATTGCATCGAATTACAATTTATTTGAATTTGGAATTCCAACTCAAAACGATGTTCAAAGTGGCACATGTGATAAAACATCAATTAAATAGCCAACGACCTAATCATAATACACTTATAGAATAACCTATTAAAATATAGCTTGGAATAATAGGACATATTCATAGGCACGTAGCAATGGATAGTTGGAATAACTGTTGAAAGAACCGATGAAAGAACTGATGGATAAAAATACCACAGAAATTATAATTAGAATGAAAGTAATGCTGCATGAAATAGGTAGTAAATCTGTGGAGAGCAACTATTATAAACTCCACAGTCTTAATTCATGACGAAGTAACTCTCTGATATAATAATAATGTTTTTCTTTGTTCTAGGTAAGACAAAATTATGGTCACTACTCCCAGCGTTGCAGTACTAACATCGCAGCAGTAATGGCATCGCCGCAGTGCTTTCTTTTCCCACATACGGAGGATATACCATTTACCGTTTGCTAGCGACGTGGTTTTAGCTGGAGGGGTTTCGCCAATTGTGGCTATGACTTTAACTCTCTAGCTCCATACAGTAATATTTCTCATGACACCGTTGTTAACAGCTTCTGGTTCTTTGACGATTTTATTATTTTTTGGTAGGGTAGAACAAGGTCTTTTTCATATTCCTGCTATAGACTGACAAAAGTGAATGCAATGACAAAGTTTTTGAGTCGAAGCGATGTGTAGAATATAATAAATTAATTAATAAAGGAGAAAAATTAATTTGTAAAGAGTTTAATGTCGTGATGTTAGAGTATGAAGGTGTGCAAGATAATTAAAGCGCTGACAGCCGTGCAAAGAAACTAGGTCGTGCAAGAATCCTATGTCTTGATGTTGTAGACGGGTAAAGCTAAGTAATGCAATGGTTATACGTGAAACGAGATATCAACTCAATGTAACTTTGACATAAACTGGTCTGCAAGAGTCTGAGAAATGGCTTGATCAGAGTCTACTGATTCTTAACAAAGTCAAGACAAAATATAAGACGTCCAGTATCGACAGAATGCAGCAACCGTTGACTGACCACTTTATAACGCTACATAATTGCGACTAGTAAAACTGTACATGCACCCCCTAGAAAGGTGAAAGACAATAAAATATTTAGGAATAATTATCAAGCAACACCTTAAATAGCAACGACACGCGGAGACAACAGCGACGCTGAAATACCTATTTAAAAATAAAAGGAACGTACTAAATACTACCATCGTGGGGACTATCTACTATGCATACACTAATCATATATTGACAAATTGGCTGAGGAGGTATGGATAGAGATCGTGATCATTTGATCAATGCTCAAAAGGCTTGGTTAAATGTCATTAACAAAAAACCTTATCGCTCCCTATTAAACGAACTTTACAGACACTTGTATTACACGTACGCCAACTATATATCCAATTTTTTCTTGCACGAATATGATACAAGACAAAAAGACAGACATCCACAACCAAAAATGAGGGCTGCATAATGACAGCGACATAACGCTTACGCTTACGCAAGACATTAGAATTTGTCCTCCATAGGCCTGTCCTCGAACGGGACTGAATATCAATTTAAGAGGTTTTACAATGGCTATCCAGTATTACAGAGATCAATGCAAGAAGTTTGTTTCATAAATCGTAAAGTAGAACTGTGTATATTTAAAAAAGACTGAATTATTACAGTGGTATCGGTAGATATTTATT
>JAOPUG010000215.1:4999244-5010261 GCA_027564375.1 Micropterix facetella
TATACTTAGATATTTTCTAGTAACTTATGCTTGTATGTGTAGGGTGCGAGGTCTCTGCGTCTGTGGCCGAATTTTTTTGTAGCATCCATCATTCGCCCTTTAAATTTGGTTAGAGGAAACCACAGAAAACCTCTAACAGATGCGCGACTTTTAGAGCCTTCTTGCGCTGACGTAGGCCTTTTTTTAGTGTGGTCATGTGTTGTCTTCAACTCCTGCGGCCATGGTGCGCCGTCAAGCGCCGTCCGATTCGGATTGCTCGACAGTACCTATGTCCGCCGCATTACGAACGTCAGCTATCCGTCGCGAGGATAATTCACAATATTATGCTTTATCCTCACCCCGACCCGCAGATGCTTGCAACCCCACAGAACGCCGCCAAATACCCCACCACGGAGAAATATAGCGCTGCATACATATCAGTAGTGTTTCTTCTTGCTAGCATATTCAGGCCGCGCTAATTACTTCTTGCGATTGCTTTTACTTTTGCTGTTTACTGCGTTTCCTCCCTGTGTTTTGCATTTTCTGATCTGGGCGCATGTGTCACCGCGATTGCCACTGGATTTCGCAAACACCCAAGTACCTACTGCTCCTGATCACTTTGTTCCGACTGCTCACTCGGTTAAGTGTATAGCCTGGATTGTTGCGTTGGTGTGGAGCTACTGTTGGCGTTTTAACCAGAGTTACCCGTAACTGCAACTGTAGCGAGAGGCCTTCCCGGATGAGCTAACGGCCCAACAATATTGGTGTCATGTGGCGATGCACAAATTCGTGGCTCATTTTGCCGAGATTTGGCGGGAAACGGGTAGGTTTGCGAGTAGCTTGCCCTGAAAAGTCGTATTCCCTCCGAACGACTGAGTAGGTCTCTTTACGCAATATGCCTACCTTATTATAACATTTGTGTGGACAATAACAATATTTATACATATAAATAAACAACAACGTACAGCAAACTTGGGTGAAAGAGGAAAGATTGATGAGATGAGTTTCAGCCATTAATTTATATTGTTTTTAATACATAATAAGACCGTTTTCAATATAGCAACGATCATTCAGATGTGTAGTTTTAATAGCAATTCTAAAAAAAAAAACAAAAAATAGCCCTGTCCGTATTTCGAGTGATAACTCTTAGTTCATGGATCTCATCAAATCGCATAAACGCAAACCTCCCCACGGTGTGCGAATTTTAATGTATACATCTATATGAAAAACATAAGACATATTATAGGAAATAAAATAATATAGACGTTATAAACATATTTTATTTTTCGACATGCCAGTAGTAAGATGTAAAACATGTTTACGGTGATTAAGCAAACTGCTGTGTTTAATTTGATCGAGGAATTTTAATCGAGATTAAAACTTTATTATTTCCTTTATTGCTGATTACCTACATGGTTTCTTGAAAATGATTTTTACAGTCAGAAGGTTTTTTCTATGCTGATATTTTCGATCTTTGCATATTTTTCGCGAGGCTAAATCACCGCAACGCCGCATATTTCACCATCGCAAATCGATTATCCACAGATTGTAAAATTAAAAGCTGCGGAGGCACAAAGTAAAGCTAAAAACGGTAATTCATCTGTTACTCCGGCAACGGCTAAGGCCATGGATGCTAAGGCATGGACAAAACAAAAACAAGGCGTTTTTTATAGTCAGTTACCCGTTCATCGATCTTGTAAAAAACGGTCAGAAATAGGCGTATTGGCTGAAACGGATCGGATTCGATGCGGACTCACCGCCTGCCGGGTTTAA
This sequence comes from Micropterix facetella, assembly GCA_027564375.1. Lineage (NCBI taxonomy): Eukaryota > Metazoa > Arthropoda > Insecta > Lepidoptera > Micropterigidae > Micropterix > Micropterix facetella. The sequence goes on from JAOPUG010000215.1 coordinate 5,000,997, forward strand.
ATGTTAATGCCAACTGCTAAATGCATATTTTATCTTTAGCCATTGTTTCTTTAGACTGCCGTCTAAAATGGAAGGAGTGACGACTAGAATTGAAGGTTGAATGAGAGGAACATGGCCTTTAGATTGCTGTACTTGTATTATCCTTCCAGATTTTTTATGCTATCTTTATTCACATTTTTTTTAACAAGAGCACATAAAATTAAATAGCAATTACAGAATTTGATGCCACTCGGTTTTGAGGCGATCTGAGAAAATACTAAAGCTAAAGATGAAAAAATAAAGGTTTTTTGAATTCCCTAGGGTTTTGGTACCTATTGTAATATGATTCATCACACGAAAAGATGCAGACGTCGCAATTAAAACATCCCAGCTTCAAATAGTTTACCAACAAAGCGGTTGTCTTAACAGTGTTTCCCTTTCTGGGCAGATTACACACAAAACCTTCACTTTTTTATTGTCTTCGGCCTGAGTGATTATAAAACCAAGGAGCATATTATTATTGACTGACTTTCGGCCACTTCTACAAGACTTTTATTAAAGATTTTTAGACACTCCCCTCGAGGGGGTGACTACAAATACGGTTCTCTACTGGCTGTTTTCAAATCTATATAAAACTGGCGTATCTCACTTCGCCTTTTCATTTAATAGCTACGATTCAAAATTCGATTTAGGATTGAGAATTGGGATAATAATTATTTCATCTTATTCACTAACCGCACCTCACTCATCTTTCTCATTACTCCTTCTTTATTCATAATACTTTATATGGCATTTACATGTTAATATTTATTAATTTCGACTTAATTTGTCGTTTTCTTTATCCATTCATTACTTTTTCATATTATACTTTATGACATTTACGTAAGATTATTTACTTAACATACCTACTATACACTGATGGTTATTTTTCATAGATCTGGAATTGCAAACGACATTAAGCGAATTTAACACGTGAAGTTTTTTAGCACCCGGCGTTTCGGCGATTTTGCAACCGCCGTTGTCCAGGGTAGACTAAAGTATTGTCATCCTTGTTCTGCGGGTAGGCGGCAAATTGCTGCTGTTACGACGTAGATTATAAAGGTGGTGGGTGTGATATGAAAAAAGGTGTATGACCCTGACCAAACGGCAACTAGCCCATACGCAGTGCAGCAGCGAAGCACAACAGTTAAAAAACGCAAATCTTATACACCGATATTCGGGCTAACTATAGCACTTCTATTCTTGTCTCTACACATTCTCCGAACCTTTTCTTCTCTAAAAATCCGCCATTTTTGGCCCGTCCGTAGTATTAAGTAGGACGAGTCATAAGTCTGATGCATGCTGTGCTATTGTTTGTCCGTATGTCCAAAGAATTCTCGTGGTCAAATCTTAACCCAATTTGGTATGCAGCCTCCCTGGGTGACCAGTGCCAGCAAATTTGATCCGAGTTACGCAGGTGCTGCTGCAGGTGTATCCTTGTTTACTTGGCATGGGGGAGGATCTGACCAATAGGTAGATTAAGTATAGAGTATATGGGTATTTTTGGAATCGTACTTACGAGAGAAACTTATTGGAATAGGTTTTAAGTCAGTTTGGATAAGTCAGGGGTTACCAATCACTGGTCAAAGTTACCGATTTATATCGCTACTTTTCCTATTATTATAGATAAATAAAGAAATTTTATGTATGTTGTGAATTTTTAAATAGTCAATATTTATCACAAAATGACGCGAAACCATTGCGTGAAAATTACAGGAACTGTCAATTTGACAGCTCTGTCAATTCGAAATGCCAACACTAAAAACATATGTAATGAATACCAAACAGTTTTTTTATGTTGCAATCATCATCATTGTAGTTAGTGCTGCAGTTATTTTTCTTCCTCGCTTTATTTTTCTACATAGTTACTTGTTTATTTTTCGCGTTCATTTATTTTGGTTATTATTTTTGTTTCCGCATGTCTTCTTAGTATCCATAAGCGCTTTCTGATTTGGTAATAATTAGAAGAATTATTTTATCAACCTGTGAGAATTAATGAGATTGCTTAATTAACAATGCACGATTCCCAACGACATTAGTTATTTTTGACCGATTGATTTAATTTGAACTAAATATTCCGGATAGCACCCATTATGTCACAAATCGCTTAGCTATTCTCAAACGGAAGATAATTAAATCCACTTTTCAATCCACGAAACCATTAATGTCGCCGCCTTTGGTCATTAGATGCTGAATTTAGCTTTAAACAGATTGGCTTTTACGGTCACGTATGCTGAAAGCAGGTTTCACAGCCGCTATAGCCCTTAATAGGGTCTCGAAGGGTTCTGATAAGACTCTTTAAATACCCAGAACGGAGACCATTTGCATAACTGCGTAATATCATACCGGAATATATTTCCCGTTAAGTGTTTCATCACCCGTTCACGCCTATGGTGTTGTCTGATATTATAAACTATATTATTGATGTCATAAAAAACGGCAACACTATCTCAACTCAATTATAGTAAATATATGCACAAGTATTCAAAGAATCTATCAAATTAAAGCGATAACCATTAACCTTCTGTGCGGCAGTTGTTCATTTTACTAACTATACCTAAAAAGCATCGATCCTGTCCTCTGCGATCCTGCCTTCCAATCCAACAAAAGGCGAGCAAATATTGTTTGTACTACTATACCGTTTCGAACTGCACACTTCCGCAGGTTCTTTTTGCTTTCTTGGTAGTTTTCTGTATAAGAGAATAAATTTCTCTTTATGAATTTACCCAATGAACCAAGTGAAATGTAAAAAAAACCGTACAAATACGAAGATATTGAAAATCTATAATTAGTTGTTAAATAACGAGGCAGAGTTTAAACTAGAGAATAAGTAGAATTGTACTGTAAAGCTTTTTTCATTGTTATTATACATATTCTTTTATTTAAGTATCCAGACCTATAAACTAGATACCTACGTTACAAGTATTATTTTTTTGTACCTTAGTTTTGGTATCCCTTTAATTACAGAACTACAAAACTTAATTTATATTCTAACTTAGCAATCAATAATTACCATGTATTTTTTTTGTATTCGGAAACATATTTATATGTCAATATTAGGTATATAAACTACATGTATTAAGGTTAGGTTTTTATGCAGAAATAAATTTACCTTATATTATCATATCTTACTTTCTATGCGCAGAGGCAAGCCGGTTGCTGATTCAACTCAGCTCAATAAAATAAGTCATTTGTTTTTGTAACCCTTCTTTAAAATTCGCATTAGCAGTTTTTAATCGGCCTAATGTGCTAAACTATTGTGATTAATTATCCGCCTCCGGTCAATTTATGCTAATTAGATAATGCTATGAGCGTTCGTCACGATATTCTTCCATCACGAGACGCTCTCTTTCACTGTTCGTCTGTCATTAAAGTCATTACTTAGCGCCCGCCCATTACTCGTCAGAAATTCTGCAATTAGTGAAATGTAAACGGTGATTTGCAAAAATTAGAATTTTTGCGGTTTTTCGTGTGGGGAATTCGAATAAAGTAACTATTAATTAACATTATAACTTCTATAATTATGTCAATGGAACGTGAAAAGTGGACATGTATGTCTTTTCGCTTCAGATTTGCGAGATTTTGTGCAATTTCCCGTTCTTAAATATTAAGTCATTATCTATGAAAGTACCGTTCTGTATCGAAAAACAAAAACGATTTTAAAAGAAAATAATAAATTTAATCTAGTATGTACCAATATTATCGATGCACTTGTGGCATTTTATGGGTAGTTAATTGATTCCTTTGCTAAAAAAAATGTGAGAGCGAGATTCAATCAATTCTTTGAAGGTGATTATGACTGCCTCATACCAATTGATTTTTTTCCTAATAATAAGTTGTCTAAATTCCGAAAAAAATGAAAATCACAAGTTGGAGCAAGTTCTGAAGACATACGATTACACCAAAGGCTGCTGTTAACTCAGACGTGGTTTGTGATGGTTCGGCTTCCACTGTCGTTTTCAATTCTTCATTATCGACTTTTGTTTCGAGCCGTCCACGAGGCTCGTTCTTTAAATAAAAATGTACAGAAAGACAACGTTAGAACCAAAAACGCACCGTGCTTTCATTAGTGGTGGTTGGCCCGAACATAAAATTGATACTTCGAGCTGTATCTGCAGCGCTGGTATCACGGCGGAACTCATATTCAAAAAAGGCGATATTTTAACTTTTCCATATAGTCCAGGCAGAATAGGAAAATCAGCGGCACAAATCTATGTAGTTTCAATAGGTCCTATAAAGTCCCCTCAATTACAGGCGTCGCGGGGGGGGGGGGTGTTATAGGTCATCTTTTTCAGTTTTTGTAACTCGAATACGGTGCACCTTTGCGACAATTGTTATAAAATGAAATCAAAGCTTAGTAACTTTTCCATAACTTTGTTTCTATACTTAGTTGCGCAAAAGCGCAGTTTTCAAAATATAGTTACCCTATCCAAAGTTGGTAATTGAAATTTTCAAAGTTGGTATGAAAATGTGTTGTATTGCAAAATGTTGTGTTGTATGTTTTGGTGTTACCGTTGTAAAACTTTGGATAGGGTATATCTTGAAAACTATGCGTTTTTACGTGACTAAGTATTAGAACAAAGTTGTGGAAAATTTACTAAACTTTAATTTAATTCTAAAAGTATTGTCACTAAGGTGCACCGTTTTCGAGGTACGAGCGAAAAATTGAAATGGGGGACCTATAACCCCCCTCTCATCCCAACTCCCGCGGCGCATGTAATCGAGGGGACTTTATTTGACGTTGTTCAGGGGACCTACCCCTACAGAATCCTGAAACTTTTGGGACTACATAGATTTGTGCCGCTGATGGCCCTTTTTTGGTTCAATTTGCCTGGGCTAATAGTCGTGATTAGAACGATGTCAGAGCAAAATGAAATGACTAGAAAACAACTAATTCGAAACAGAACTTCACTAGTTTTAATTTGACATAACTTTGAATTTGGAATTATAAAATAAACGCTAGATATTTGCATTCAAAGTTGCCAGTAATGAGAAACGGCAACTTAATTGGTAAGGACGTAATATTTTATTCCGTATTCAGCCTATTTATTGTATTTTACATCTTACTGATGGATGGTCGGGAAAGCTCTTCTGAAGCTTATTTAGCGGTATAGGATGACAAGAACTGAAGGCCTTTGCCAAAACATCCAAAAAATCAGCGATCCGCCATCCGTTTTTGTGACGATTGATAGTCGCCACTCTTGAATTGATTACACCCTATTTCGATTCCGGTTAGATAAACTTTTAATGATAATCGCGGCAATCAGTTAACATCAGTCCGAGGCGCTGTTTCAACACAGTAGGCTCATAATGAGACTAATAGCCGCCGGAGTTAATTTCCATGTTGGTGCTGTCGCGCACTAATGAAACGTAGGTTTTTAAGAAATGACCCTCGTCCCACGTGATTTGTAACGTAACATGGGACGCATGGCTAGATTGAGAGATTCTGTTCTGTTTCCCGATGGCAGTTATTAATTTTTTTCAGCACTGAAATAGCGTCGCACTCGGCGGTAAAAATGAGCGATGAAAGATAACTCGGAGACGGCTCGTTGGTAGCTCTCGTCCATCAGCGATGGACGCCCTAACGAAGACCACATGCCAGATTTGCTGAAGATACGTCATGTTATATGTCACAAGAGTGTCGCCAGCCTACAACAAATATTGGAAGCGCAAGGAGCGACGACGGTGTAGACATCTGGTCCCCGTTTCTCGAAAGTAACAAGTTACTTATCCGTCATATAGTAAATTTTGAACGATACAAGTGTTTCTTAAAACAAAATCAATGTCTTTTACCAGCAGTAAATGTTCACTAATTCACCAGTGGTATTTTGACAGATTCACTCTTGTGACTTTTCAATTTGCACAATTTTCAATCTACACTAATGAAATTGACCTAAAATATACACTCCACCTTAGAGGTGGTGAGTTTTAATAATATCCCATTGTAGTGTACTAGCGCTTGAGGAGCTCGTCAAATAGATCGAATTTCGAACGTTACAGCCCCCCACCCCGCCGCGCCTCAGCGTCCACCGAGAGCCCCCTTCCTCTCCACATTCCCTTTTTATTATTAGCACCTCAAATCAAATCCGCCTAGAAATGCGTGAATCGTTTTCCACTTTAAATATAATGAAGGAATATGAAGTAAAATCTGACCATATGCCATCAATCAATACCCGATGATGCCTCTCCTAGGTGTAAAGCTAGGCCGCAGCTTAACGTTCATAGATCGCTTAGAGGCAGCCTTCTAGCAAAATAAAAACGAGGAATAATATAATTTCTCAGTTGGCAGGAATACGCTGGGGCTGGAGCACTAGTGACCTCAAAACATCCGCCATGGCATTGGTGTATAGCACGGCCGAATGTTGCGGTCCAGTGTCGGCTCTATGCTTTCATGTCTCTAAAGTTGACTTCAGCTGAACGAAACAATGAGAGTCGTGAGTGGTACGTTTAGGGCAACGCAATTACCTTGGCTCACCGTATTATTAAACATTTCTCCTCATGCATGCTTCCATACTGCGGAAGCATGCAATCGTCCGGGAGTAGGGAAACTGCAGAGTAAGTAGCCTATTGCCTATCAAGAAGGGCCTTACTGATCTCCCTCCCGATCGACTGAAGTCCCGAAGTCTCGAAGACCTTATGGCGAGACATCGTCGTAAGCGACGACCAGCCGACCATGGAGGACGATAGGCTAGAAACTTGGGTAAATGCTGAAGTCAAAAATAAACATATCGGCTATATTTGTTTTCACCTAGTCTGCCTGACTAACGGCTTAACTCCCACTCGGCAGCATCCCCGAAGAGGGACTAATCCGGTGAAACCCGCTTTGCGGTTGGACCTAGAGTAACACCTCGACCGACCCTAGACAGTTGATGTATTGGTCGTTTTACCTGCCTTGCTCAACTGACGAATGCCGGGGGAGTCTAGTTGCGTAATGCTGCTTAAGGCGCGGGGGTAGGTGTCGACCTGACGTCGTCTACCCTTAGAAACGACCCGATTCCCACCCGATCTCGGGTGAGTTTCGCCGAGTAAAGTACGCCACGGGTTCGCGATATTTCCGAGTGACGGAATGCCGCGTTATTACGTCAGGTAGAGGTTGCGAAAGCGACTTCGATCCTGGCACCACCAAACTGGTGGATGGAGAAATCCATCTAAATTTGCGAGTTAGGGAGTTATGCTACCCCGCCGGGCAGCTTGCTGCCTGGTGTCTCCCTATTAAGGCGTCGGACTCTATCGGACCGCTTTGTCGTTTTATAGTGTTTCGTCCAAATTCTGTAGGTTTCATCTCGGGGCGATATAACGATAAAGTTCATTGAAACGCCTCGGGGTGACGGGCTTGCCCGAGTATAGTCCTAAAACCAACAATCTCTAATGTTCAAGTGCTAGGTTACGATTTCCGCGTAGGCAATGGTCTACCTGAAATCGTTTCCGCACAGGTCACGGCCGTTGTGCGGCAACCGTGACTCTAAATGGAGCTTTGCTTAAATGGAGAGATAGCCAGCAGACAACGAGTCGTATCACACAATGTCCGGTGTGTAGGTTTGATGCTGCAGTCATGGGTCCCTAATTTACCTGTTGACGTAATGACCGATTGTCTAAGGAATTCAATTGTATGATTATTTCATTGTATCTTTTAATCATTTTTTTTTATTTTATAAATAAATAGCGAGAGCGAGTGAGTCAGGGATCAGCGTAACTATATATTACGATACCATTATAACATAATTTTTTACATACTGAATCAAAATGTTATATTCGTTCAAAATATTAAATCAAAATAAATATTATTCGTATATTTATTCTTTCACACTTTTTTAACAACTTCATAATTTGAAAACTGTATTTCTTCCAATATTTGGACTTTAAATATAATCAGCATTTATTTAGCAACTGCTTACATGTTACATATGTAATAGTTAATATCAAATTTTAATTAAATAAAAGTTCACTTTTATTATAATAAAATAAAATAAGCCTATTTTAGGTAAGAAGACGAATATCACGATATAACATTCCACTGCAGCTCCGTTTCCAACAACTTCCAAGGCAGCATAACATATAAATTACTCGAGTGCGCTCATGACAGGATGCGGTGTAAAGGCGAGCGCGAGATAGGAGGAATGAATGGCCCGGATGGTCCAGGGCCGCACGAAGAGTAGCTGGAGACAAGGTCTGGCCCACTTAGAGGCGCGATTTACCGACGCCCGCTGCGCGCACCGATTTATGACCGACAACGGGTTCATAATTGTGGCGACACCCCGCTAACAACACTCTGCAAGAACATGGCAGAATATTTGAAAGGCCTATTAATTGAAGCTCATTACGGCAGCGCCAAGAACAGGGTTGAAGATAGATCATGATTGAGGGTGATAGGAGATGCCTTATATATGCCTATATATTTTCGTGGTTGTTCACTTTGAGTTGAAAGGATTCACCGTAGCAAAACCTCTATTTATTTAGTACAAGCCGCCCTCGCCGGCTTCGCACAGGATGAGTTTTAAACTTATTATTTGGGAAATAGTTACAATATCGAGCAAAATTTAGATTAAATTGCCGGCTAAAACTTTGCATATTCTAATTAGGAATTACAAACAAATTTATTGTTTAACTTAGTGTGGTATGTTCCCCATCTGTATGCATTATCAATACATAATTCATTCATTTCTTCGATTTTCCAGTGGATGTTTTATAAAAATATTCGCTATGTTGCCTTCTGACGTTATAATGATCCTTTTTTGTTAGTTTATCTTCTCCAAACGCCATCCTCCTGTATAGCATCGAAGACAGGTTAGTTCGAAAATGTCTGGTGTTTTCGTTTGCTTTAGGGAGTGTGTGTTAGGGCCGATCTAATTTTCTTCTAGAGGGTTGCCTTCATCCACTTGGATGGCAGAGGGAAATTCAGGTGGGATTGGAGTCCGAAGTAGCATCTATTTTCCGCAATTAAACGTACTTTCTCTAGTATCGTTTTCGCTGGTTACAAATGTGTCAAAGTGTGTGCATGTCTTAACGGCTTCCATGGTATAGTGATATATCTTTGTTGATTATCTTAACCTAGTTTAACATGAAAACTTGGCGGACTTAGTTTCTGTCATCTAATAACAGTCAACCAATGTGACAAGAAAAGATAATATGGTGTAAATAATAACTGCGATCATGAATACAGAAATAAGAAAATTGGCTGTGGAATTTGGCAAGGCCATGGAATAAGATTCCTGTCAATATACCGGACTCATCTTTTGCAGCATCTTTT
>JAOPUG010000215.1:5090034-5106991 GCA_027564375.1 Micropterix facetella
GAATCCAAAAAAAGTGATATCTAGAAAATGTCTGTCTGGAAATCGAACACTGTATCTCAGACACTACACGACCATTTCGGACCAAATTACGTAGAAATATAGGTCATCTGAATGCCGAGATATGAAAAGTTGATGAGAGATATTCACTATTTTGTTTCAAAATGGCGGTCTTTTCAAAATCTCTAAAAACCATAAATCCGTTAATACCGGTCCTAGAAAATCAATACATGTGATTTAGAATTGTAAGTATATTACCTGCTAATCTTGTTTACGACACTTTTGGACATCTTCAGCGGGTTTTGAAGTAAAAACGTTATAATCTGAAAATTGAATCTCCGTTATTACTAATGCTATAATAGAAAACAAACGTGAATTAGAATCCTGAGATTAATACCTCTAACTTTATTGTACGTTAATTGTTGATGTCTTTAGTGGTTTAATTGTTTAATAATTAACATTTTAAAATGATGGGGTAAAATGAAGAGTTTGAAAATAGAACATGAAAATCGCGATTATTATAGCATATAAAAGAGAAGTAAAATAAAAGAGTTTGAAAATCGATTACAAATAAATTACCACATTTATTACATAGCCAGTACCTGGAACATCGATGCATTGATGTCGCTTGATCAAGACATAATATGGGAAAAGATACGATACCCCGTATCAACCAAATTTTTACAATCTGTATCTGTGTACGGATGCAAATAAAGACTACTACAAAAAACTTCTATTTTTCTGAAAAAAAAAACCGTATTTTTTGTCTTGTTTTGGACCTGTGCGCCAAATAAAAAAAATATTTTCAATTCAGTTTTGCATGTACAATAATTTGCCTTTATGTAAAATCTCGTAACTTCTAAAGAACTGTTTTCAAAGAATTGTTTTTTCCGATAAACCTATTCTTGTAGATTTACTTCTTCGGTTTGATGGGCCGAATCACCTGTTGAAAAAAAAAACCTATTTTTAGTCCTGAACACTCTTTATTTAACTTCTACATGTCGTTTTTCATAATGCCAATATTATTTTAAAATTTGATTTTGATAGTGTGATGAACAGGTAAGTTTGTAGAAAAGCATCCAATTTAGTCTTTTCAGATCATCTCAATCCTATATCACATGTTATAAACATCGCGAAGGAGTACATCGTAATACTGAATGAATATCTTTCTCTCATTCACTCGGGCGCGTTTCGCCATATTTGGTGGACCAGTTTCACGAACAACACTACCGGCGCATAAATATTGAATAGCCAGTTCGGCCCTGTGCTGCGTGGGCGTTGCGACGTGTACCATCGACCGTCACCTTTAAAAAAGTTGTAGATGAGTACTTATAAATACCAGTAATATAGCATAGCATTAGTGTTTTGGTAAAGGTAAATAGTAGATGCTGGTAGCATTCGTGCTTGATCTACCGTTTGTAACGAAAGTCGCTTTTTTCCCTATTACGCCTGTGCACATTGCTCACACGACCGGTTTTATACATTTCGCAAATTTTCGAATTTTCTTCATTGTTGTTCTGAATTTGACAGAGACTTAAGGCTGACATTCTTCTTTTTAATATTATTAGGGTTGCATGAACGATAATAATTAAAAGTTCAAAATGTAAAAGTCTGAAATCACACAGTCCATAGACATGTCTGAAATCACACAGTCCATAGACAGTGTACCATAGACAATAAAAGTTCACACTATTTTATTGTCTAAATAAATTCTACAATTTCTAATGACAAAAGAAAATCATAAATTCTGATGGTTGATTGAAATAGACGTCATCACATAATGGCTGGGCGCAGCAGCGCAGGGAAAGTGTCGGGCAAGTATCTGTCGAGTTATAGGTACAGAAGAAGACACGGCCGAGTGAAAAAGGAAACGTTTTGGATAAAGGAAAGAGCCGTAATGGCATGACGTTTTTTACATAATAATGATCCATTATTTGCATCGCTTCTGGGATCGCACGGAAAATTCTCTAGGCAACTACTTTAAGCTTTAATTGGTTCTACGTTTATTTTTATTCAACTACAACCAATTCACGGCTTGATCAGTCGTAATTGACTTCTATTTGGAAAAGTATCCATTCGTGTTTGGCATCGGATCTTCACATGTAATTCTCTTGTGATTGTGATAATTTTCGATTGAATTTGAAGGCGTTTGCTGGATCTTCACATAAAGGACTTTGGACAACTATGGGCGTTTTTTTATCTGTACGGGAATAATTGACTTTTCGAAAGGGATGACGAATCGATATCCCTGTTTAACAAATTCATACCTTGAAGAAGAAAGTAACATTTAAATTTAAAATGTCACTGTTAATTGTAAGTTTCTCGTTTATGTTAAAAAAACGAGTACCGCTCAAAAACGCAGTTTTAATATTTGTTAGTGATTTAAATTTGTCACATTTGTAAATTTTCAACTTAGGGCATTCCCGCAGGATAATACCGGCATACGCTGTAAGTACCGTTATCAATCTTTCTAAAAGGAAATTCTTAGCAAGGGATTAAGTTATGTACCGACTCTGAACCATTTGCCTATGAAAAGTATCATACGCGGCATTGAAAAAGTATCTCTCGCAACAAGATCCCTGCGCCAGAAGTCGACTTATTGGCTGTTTTTATACCGAAAGCCAAGCTCCCAAAGCCGAACACCACAGCCGCCCCGAAAAAAGGGTTAAAATCTCTGCGGGATAACACTAATATCGTTGTGTTGCGGGCCGATAAAGGCAACGCAACAGTCATACTTGATACTGTGGACTGCGAAAAAAAATGGACGCTCTTAGAAGACACCAACACATACCACAATTTTAATTATAATCCCACGACCAGAATTAGCAGGCAATAGAGAGACATAATTAATAAATCTGTCACTTTCCTCCCAGAAATAGTATATCTCACCAAACAACGCAAATTCAGCCACCGAAATTATATGGCTTACCTAAAATCCATAAGGATAATTCCCCATTGAGACCGATTGTAAGCCAAAATGACAGCCCTGCATATCATCTGTCGAAACACTTAGCTGGTGTCCTCCAACCGCTTACGGGCAAAACGACGTCTTACATGAAAGACTGACGGCATTTTGTAAGCATTGTTAAAATCTTAGAACTCGCCGAAGATGAGATAATGGTAAACTTTAACGTTGAATCTCTCTTTACGAATTTGCCCATTTCAGAGTGTCTTATAGTGGTAAGAGACAAACTAAGGACTGAGGACTTCCCGATTAGCTACGCCGACATGCTTCAAAGTTGCCTGATACTCTGCTGCTGTCTGTAGAATGGCGATTATTATAAACAAATCGACGGAGTAGCAATGGGATGCCCTGATCGCCGATAGCGATTTATACATGGAATACTTTGAGGAACTAGCAGTCAAAACTGGATAATCGACTTTTCCGTTACGAAAAAATTCACTTACCTTTATTTTATAAGATTCTACATACCTACTTCCTCTTGCGAGGGCCTGTCTTCAGTTTTCTTTTATGAAGTTGACTGCTGGCTCAATATACAGACATTTTAATATGCCGCGAGCAGAGATTTTTCGATTGCATGACTTTTCGTTCCTTCAAGAACTCGTGGTTTTCTTTTTGGTACGGTTTGAATGGCGTGCCTGCACTGGCGGAGTACCCACTTACATATATAACCTTTGCCGATATCAAGGCTAGTTTGCATATATATTACTAGCGGTATATTCTCCCTCTACCTAGTTTATTCTTCGTCTGGTACCATATCCACTACCGAACATTATTACAACATTGTTGCTTGCATCTCGGAAAACCAGGATGTGATGGATTTCCGGAACCATTCTCAAAGTTTCCGTAGCCAGGATGTTCTTCTTCGTTCTGGACCTCAAAGTTACATATTTATTGTACTAGATATTTCTGCATCTTCATTCTTACTCTGTCAACCCAGGTTATACAGAGTATTTCCTATATCGGCTCTAAGTTGCCGTTATACTGGTCGATGGAGTGCTCATCAAAATTAAAGATGTCACCCCTGGTGTATTTGGTATATCGCCTCAGGAGAAATTATATCCGGGGTGGCAGAATTCATTCGTTCGTTGGTTCTTAGAAACGCCTCATTTTGCCCAATTTATTGAGCTATAAGAGGTACACCTGCAGCTACCGCCTACGACCCTCATGCAATAAACTTACGGCATAGCAATAATAATAAGGATGAGGTCTCGTCGGCGACGAACAATAGTCGATAAGATCGCCACGGGCCCATTGTTCGATTAATGGGCCACAATCGAGGAACGATCGAGTAACGATCATGATAAATATGGACCCGGGAGGTTAACGCATTACAGGTGCCTGTTGGCTCGACCCCGGGCACGTGCTATTGCCATTTATCAGCCTGGATTCATGACCTCACTAATGCGAGAATTGTAAGGATAATTGTCTATATTTGATGCTAGGTCATGGTCACTATCGAACAGATTTCATCAATTACAGCCACCCGAACAAGTCGGGTTTCGAAAGGGTTTCAGTACCTTATATGACATACACACGGTCAGACAATTTGGCGGTCGAAACTTGGGCAGTGTTGGATTCTATACAGCGTTGCCAAGTGGTTACCGCTACATCCAAGTCTTGAAATCTTTATATAAAGCCGCATTGATGACCGTCTGGTTATGGTGACACGACCACATAACCAAAGCGATCCAATTGGAGATAAAAGTGAGACCGGGGGATGACATTTCCCTGGAACTTTTCACCAATGCCCTGGGGAACGTTCTCAAAATATTAAAGTTTAAAGAATACGGCACCAACATTAATAACGGGCACCACGTCTCGCATCTAGGTTTGCAGATAATATAGTCATTAAGGCAGAGACGATGGAGGAACTCCAGAAAATGCTGAACGACCTCAACGAGGCATCCCAACGAGTGGGTCTTAGGTTGAACACATTAACAAACGAAAAATAACCTTACCCTATACTACTCACACATACTACCCAATCTTAATGTCCAGTCCTTGTCATTCGTACCTATATCCACTTTCGAAAGCTCATAAACAGTTTAAAATCGAGCGCTCTCGGGTGCAATGAGATCTCAATAAAAATAATAAACTTGACAGGGGAAAACCCAAGGGTTTGTCAAACTTTGGATCATATGATTATTTTCTTGTATGTATGTATGATATATTAGGATATTTAGAGCACCTAAACCATAAGAGACCCACTGTACCACTGCTTTTATTACCCCCCCCTCCCCAATGAAAAGGAGTAACTATCTGGAAGGGGTTTAAATGTTACGCCAGAGATGAATCTCATAATGGCCCAAATGTTCTTCCGCTTTAATTTATCTGAGAGAACAAGCTCTCCAAATACTTCGTGCGGTTGATAGTGACCCGTTCGACATGATAGATTGACTCCAGACAAACTGATTTTCAGGCAACTATATGGCCCGTCCGTATTATTACGTAGGACGGGCTATATAGTCAATGCACGCTGTGCGTTTGTTTGTCCGTATCTCCGAAAACTTTCCGTGGTCCGATCCTTACCACATTTTGTATTCAGCCTCCCTGGGTGACTATAAGTACCACCAGATGGCCACAAATTCGATCTGAGTCTCGTAGGTGCTGCTGCAGGTGTATCCTGATTTACTTGGCCTGGAGGAGGCTCTGACCAATAGGTAGAGCAAGCATAGCGGATATGGGTATTTTTGGAATCGTTGTGACGAGAGAAACTTGTTGGAAGAGGATAATCACGGGACGGGCCAAAGTTGCCGATGTATATCGCTACTTCTCCTGTTATTAATATTGTCAAATGTTATTAATCACGTCCAAGTACAGCGTTACATATAGGAAACAAGTAAACACGTACATATAATATGTGCTCATATCGAGAACCTCTTTCGATATCAGGATCGAAGGGATTTTTTTTTAATACTATTCTTCGACATTCAAGATATTTCATAATTCAGAACTACAAACTTAAATAGTGTCTGTGAAGTTACCTGCGATGCGATGGAGATATTAATAAACGAAATCGTGACTCAGCTTCTTTTACTATAATAACAGCAAAATAACCGTTGGAATGAAGTTGCAATGAATCTATTATAATGTAGTGTTAGCGATGCTTGGGAAAAATATCCAGCTCAAGTCACGATATGTCATGAACACAAAACCAACAAATACTAAAAGACAACAACAACAATAAAAGTAGCGAATTACGTAGTGTAATTACTGGTTATTTTGCACGTTTAAGTTCCATCAATCAACTCATTAGACAATGAACTGCATAAGAAGCCATTTACTGAGCAGTTTTGTGTTTTAACTATGCACTTCATGCAAGAATTTTCCCATCTTACAATATGTGCATCGAACAACAATGGAATGCACCGTAGAACCGCTAGTTTCTATTTTTAAGATAAGTTTTCTGTTGTCGGTAAAACATGATCCCATCTCGCAAAAGCGATGATTAATTAATTGAGACTCCAGCGATGCTATAAATATTAAATCAAATTGACATCAATAAATTTTAATAGAAATTCCAGAGTTAAGTTTTACTATTAACAGAGGCGATAAACCATTAGCAATAATAAATATCTTTTTAAAACTCAGTTGTCATAAAAATGTCTATAAATATTACCATAAATAACGATTGTAAATGTCTCCATCAGTACCTACTAATGATTATGATACTTCTTTATATAAACATGTTTTACGGATATTTTTGCGAATAAAATATTAAATACATATTATCTGATATAAAGATGGTTATCGGAAGCTGATTGTGCAGTTTTAAGTCTCTAAAATAAACCAAGCAAAGTAATAATAGCTTAATTTTAATGTTATTGTGAATAAATTTTATGGATGGATAGATAGATACTTTGCATCGATCGAAAATTTATATCACCGGCCAAATTCGTACTGACTGGTTGAAGTAAACTTTTATAACGATCTCGAAAAAGGTAAATGCCAAAAGATGCAGCGAATACCGGACTGTATGTAATGTATGGAGCCTAATGGGGCCGAGCAGCTTGGGTCATCAGGCAGATTTGTCAACTCGGTCGACCCGACTCACAGGATAAGTGTTAAGATCAATACTACGGGAGAACCCGCTACCCCGAGACGTTTCAACGAACTTTATCGTTATATCGCCTCGGGATGAGCGTAAAGAAATGTTGACGAAACAAATCCACATGTCCAACTACGCCACGGCCCATTAGACACCGACGCCTTAATAGCGAGGCATCGGAAAGTGAAGCTACCCAGCGGGCCAGTCTCACTCCCTAACTACCAAATTTAGACGGATTTCTTCATCCACCAGTTTGGTTCCAGGCTTGGGTAGTCGCTTGCGCAACCTCTAGCTATCGTAATAACGCGGCATACATAACTCGGAAATATCGCGGACCCGTGGCGTCTTTTACTCGGAACGCCACCCGAGATCGCGTGGCCATCGGGTCGTTTCGAAGGATAGGTGACGATAGGTCAACACCTACCCCCGCGTCTTAAAAAGCATTACGTTTTCAAACCCCCAGGCTAGTCGTTAGTTGAGCAAGACCGATAAACCGACAAATACATCAACCGTCCAGGGCCGCACGAGGTGTTCCCCCAGAGCAATCGCCATAGCGATAAAAAAATATAATTTCAAGTCGAAGAATGACGACGTGTTCATCCAGTCTGTTGTGGACATAGGTTTGATAGAGGGTTTAAGGCTGTGCCAAAATGCTTGGAGTCGTGGCTGAAATATAAATGAAAACCGCATGGTAACCTAATTTCAGAACTGCCAATCCGCTATCAAAAAAAAAAAAACCTGAAAGACACCTATATTTTTATGTGATGGTGTACTACATTTTTTAGATAAAATATATTTTTATATAGACGAGCAACGGACTAGTGTTAAAAAAAATCTTACTAGGACGTAAAAGGGGACAATCAAACTTATGCGTTTTGATAACTTAATTTATTCTGACCGAATCTAGCAATAAATTATATTAAATAACCGAAAACTATACATTAATCAACCAGCATGTAAACGAATTTGATATAAAAACTGTATAGATTTCATGTAATTGTATATTATGTTTATTTTTATGTTAACTCATAATAAAAGATTATAAATATTTTTAAATTGTCTTTTTTCTTGCATCCCCGAAAACCTTTAAAAATAAAATATATCAGCTGTTAAAAGTGCTGGACCATAGGCTCCAGAAACGAAAAAACGGTGTTTTTACAAAAAATGGAAAATTGTGCAGTAAGTAATAAGGACAGGCGTTATGCGGGGAAAAGCGATTTTCATTACAAGATGTACATACACCATCTGGAGTCATACAGGGTTGAATAAAATAAACTCTACTTCTTAATCATTACTCTGAGTTCATCTTTAAGGAAGCAATAATAAATCCGAAAATGAGGTCACAGTAAATGGTTCAAACATTAACAATATAAGATATTCAGATGATACTGTACTTATGATATGCAGGTGATATATATGCAGATGATAATTGGTAGCAGCGTGGAAGAACTACAGCTCCTCCAAGAGTATATCACGAATATAGATCGAAGCTGACCACCACACATTCCAAGTACACGATAGTCAGTAAAGTACCAGTAGAAACATCTACAGTTACAGCTTACGAAATTCATCGGGAGAAGACTGGTGACATTATTACCTGGGCTACAATTTGAACGACAACAGGAAATATGAGCAAGTAGATAAAAATATGCAATGAAAATGCATTCTTTAATATGGAAAAGGTATTTTGCGAAAGAAACATCAACCTTTCCCTGACGATCAGGCTTCTAAGAATCTACATACTCTCAATATTATTATATGGGATAGAAATCTGGACACTTACAGACACGCTGTGAAGATTTGAAGCCTTCGAAATCGAGTCTTTCAGAGGATACTCTGTATATGCTTTGTTGACAAAATCAGAAATGGAGATGTTTTTAAGCATTTAACCAAGAACAAAGAATATCGAGAACAATTTTAAGATCTGCAAACTCAAATACGTCACTCAAATACATCTCGTAATTAACGGTAATAGTTTCAGAAATCTACCACATCCTTGTTTCGAGCGGCGGCCTATTGTCCAACTTTATTAAATTGCAACAGCCACCAAAAGAAGAAGAAGATCGATCCATTTACATAGCATATAACTACGTCGATATTTTAGCATTAAATTTACTTCTGTTAACATCATTACGTCGTTTATGGAAGCTCCAAACCGGCTGCGTGTAATTTTTGAGCCTTTTTTATTCACTTTCAATTGTTGATTCATTATTCATTCTATCTCTGATTAGCGATAGTGACGACAGTATATGCGATCACACGTGAATGTCCAGCCTGTAAATAGGCTAGTGTGTAGGCGTAGCCGATACGGGTCCACTCTTTCCTGTTTCCAATCGAGATAAAGAGCTGATAACGACTCGGCAGACGCAGTGATAACGTTAATTCGATGTAGGCCGGATCGAAGGTGGGATGTGGCACCTCTAATTAAGTTTTAACCCTTGAATCGAGGGTACTCCTTGTTTTAATGCGACACAGACCAACACACGCACCTTTCCCTGCACATTTCCTATGTCCATTAGGGCAGTATCTCTCCTGTCTGCTTGGAATATGTTAGACAATGGTCTTTCATGCTAAAATTCTGATCTTACCTTTTA
Organism: Micropterix facetella; assembly: GCA_027564375.1. Taxonomy (NCBI): domain Eukaryota; kingdom Metazoa; phylum Arthropoda; class Insecta; order Lepidoptera; family Micropterigidae; genus Micropterix; species Micropterix facetella. The sequence continues at coordinate 5,099,639 of JAOPUG010000215.1, forward strand.
TTTTCCTGCATCAGGTCAGCCCCTGGTTCCACTGGATTTGTACCACGCACCGGTTCTTTTCTTCTCCCTTATATATTTACACTGAGAAATATACGGAACCCTCGCAAACCGAAAGAGTATTTCTACTCAACCAAAATAAACCATGTTTTGCAAACCATGCTAATCAAATAGATACCCTTTTACGGGTACTTTTACTGCATCTCTAATAAGCCTTGAATTAAAGTGTATTTGAAGTTGAAGCACATTTATCTCAATGTTGCTGTTCGTTTTAGTTCATCGTTATTTTGTGTGCAGTGATACCAGTAATATTTTAAGTGTGAAAAATACGTTCTCATCCAAATATGTAGTAGATAATTTTACTAATTATTTTAATATCAATGTTTAATATTTTCAATTTGATTTATATAATCAAAAGAAAACGGGGAATCACAACTAATGCTACAGATTGTTTATCTGTTACTAAAAATGTTCGTATTATTTGTTTCTACTGTGCAGAATCTAAAATGTTTTTAAAATTGATTTTAATACTAGGTAGGTAATAATATAAGCAATTGATCGCTAACGTTTTTGGAGAACATAAAGCGTGAAATATTACCTTTCTATGTAAATAATACAGTGGGCGTCGCAAATGACCCCATGCTCTCGATTTAGGGTTAAGAGAGCACCCGAGAAAATACAAACTCGTGAGCTGAGATAGTGATCTTCTTTAGATTATGGTGCTGTGTTGATTAAACTCGCCCGCAAAGGTATCATGATCAATATGGTATCATTATTCAATTTAGCCATATTATTTATAATCATAATGAAAGTATGCTAAACATGAGATCACTGATCAAACATTTTCCACATAAAATTTCTTTATTGCTATCAATGTGGTATCAAAGAGCTGCCACAAAAATGGCTCCTGTTGATTTGCAGGCCGATCGTCGAAGTAGTTTGACATCGAAAGAAGACAAATCATCATTATTTTGGATGCAGATTATCTTTATTATGATTCTATGTTTACATACTTTCACTTTCGTTCGCCCGAGCCGGGTCTAACCGAACCGAGTAAACAAAATGAACGCGGCACTACATTTAGGTGCTTTCCGGAGGCTGTCTGAATTTACACTGAGACCTGAAAATGCCCCTTTCGGGCCTAATGGGGCATGTGTAACTCGAGCCATATGACCATCTCGTACACCCGGTCAGCCCGACTCACAGCTCAGCTCCTATCCGGCAGTCTCCCCGAAGAGGGACTAATCCAGTGAAACCCGCTTTGCGGTTGGATCTGGGGTAACACGGTTGATGTATTGGTCAGTTTACCGGCCTTTCTAAACTGACGAATAGTCGGGGGAGTCTAGTTGCGTAATGCTTCTTAAGGTGCGGCGGTAGGTGTCGACCTGACGTCGCCTACCCTTAGAAACGGCCCGATGGCCACCCGATCTCGGGTGATATTCGCCGAGTAAATGACGCCACGGGTCCGCGATATTTCAGAGTGACGGAATGCCGCGTTATCACGTCAGGTAGTGGTTGCGAAAGCGACTTCGAGCCTGGAACCAAACTGTTGGATGGAGAAATCTATCTAAATTTGGGAGTTAAGGAGTGAGACTAGCCCGCCGGGCAGCTTGCTGCTCGGGGTCTCGCTATTAAGGCGTCGGACTCTAACGGGCCGCAGCCTAGTTGGATAGTGTATTTGTTATGACAAAATTCTGTACTTTTCATCTCGGGGCGATATAGCGATAAAGTTCGTTGAAATACCCCGGGGTGACGGGCTCGACCGAGTATAGTCTTAAAACCAACAATGAGGCCTGCCGATGGCCGCTCTTTTTTAGAAACTTCTACGGCTTTATTTCATCTCTTTTTGCATATTTTCGGAGGCGTGGTCTTGTTACGCCCATTCTGCAAATGTCTAGGCGCAATTAAATTTCTATTTCGTGTTCTAAATTATCTGTTCTTACATTTGCGAGAGCAAATAATCCATTTAGACACTCTTATGCAATGTATAATAATCAAATGAGTAAACCTACCAAATTAAAGGATTATATTTGATACCCAGCTGTATTTTCACACCCACTTGTTAAAAACTTGCGATCGCGCAAGCAAAATGTTAATTTTTTATACGTATATGCCGACAATTCAATAATATTAATGTATTGATTTTATTATATAAAAATCACTTATTCGATGTATCGAAGTATCAACTTTGCATCTTGTGTGGAAATACAATCAAATACACCCTGATGATGGAGCGTATCCAGAGTTTTTTTTTACATATATAATTACTTTCGACAATTCGATTTCTATCCTGCGCTTTATCCATCTAGCTTCAGTTTAGGGATGATGTATTGATTTTCATAGGTGTATTGCAACCATTACATATGCCTATAACATAATCAAAGGGACTGTGTACTTACCACAAATACTTGAAAATTTGCCTCTGTACGCGCCGGTTAAGCCCTCAAGCCCCGGACAAAATATTTGTTTACTGATCTTAGTAGGGCCGGGAAGAAGAATAATGAGAACCGTAATTCTCGGCGATGTCTGAGAAACACGAAGATTACTACGAAACTACTTTATCGATCATAAAAATAAGAACTGTTTTATGTTCTTACTGAAATTTGCAATTAGAAAATTGAATTATCCTTCATTGTCAATCAAAGTTGAGGTACAGGAAAAAAACCTTGTTCAAACATTTAGGTATTTATCGCAAATATATATAATTCTATGCAAGAAATTATAAATACTCTTATAATAATTATTATATTCCTTATCAAAGCCTATTACTTCGTTTAAATTATTCCCATACAAAAATACATATATATTCGATGTTGAAAATCGTAACGGAAGTGTAGAGATTTCTAATCTCTGCACTTCTGTTACATGTTCACATCTCATCCGTATATAAATGTTCGTATTCGCGTTCTCTTTTGCCTGCTTGTTTATTTAATTTTCAATTATTGATTATGCGTAACTAGAAGACTTATTAAACATTTGAAAATTTATATTTATACTTTCCTTCATAAACTTTCCATGCATCATATTTATTTATATCATATTTCATCAAAATACAATATCAAACAGATATAAATATATCTATAGCTAAATAGGTGTGGCAGGATTGTGTTTAAGTCTATGTTTTTTTGACCAATTTTCTAAGTTAGAGAGATCTTCATTTATTTTGCAAATTGCGGAGTTCAGTTGCAAATCGTCAGTGTGGAAAGAAAGAAACACTTGCGTGTCATATGCATACATGTAGTGTTCAGAATGATGGAATTTATTACTAATTTCCAATGTATATACAGAGTATAGCATCGGTGCAAGTATCGTTCCTTGAGGAACGCCTGTAACGATAGGGCGGGTGGGCAATAGACAACGTGGGAGTACCGTTAGGACTCATCAGTTTAACCATTAGTAACTATTCGATCTAGCAGGTAGCTAGTCACTGATTGACAAACGAGGGGTGAGAAACCCACATATGAAAGTTTTGCTAGTAGTACCTAGGTTTAAATCGATCGAGTCATATGCTTCGCTATAGTCTAGTAAAACTATCAAGGTTGGTTCGTTGTTTTCTATAGCTGTTAAAATGTGATTACATAATAAGGAAAGTACTCTGGCAGTGCTGTAAAATTTAGGGAAGCCAGATTGAGTATATGGAATTATGGCTTTATCAAATAGGTAATCGTTTATTTGTTCTAGAACAAATAAACGATATCTGTGTTTTTGCATGCTCGTTTACACATAAGAGCGAATTAAAAATATCACAAAACCATTGCTCTCGCATTTTTGCCAAGGCGAATAACTTTAAATATTTCGTATACACTTAGTTAACTAATGCCTAATTAAAATACATAAACTCTATATGCGAACAAGCTTCTAATCAACTCTTAACCTTATTTTTGCAACAACTCTTATTAATGCTTTTAATCATAATAATCCTGCATAATAATTAGCTTAACCGATTTCAGAAGGTGGTATTAAAAAGTCATAAATATTATAAAGCTGTTTGCAGCGTTCAATAGTGACGTCTGGCTACGGATATGGCTGGCCTCCTGAACTTTCTTTAGGTCTTGTAATTTATTACTCGCCGAAGTGCAACCGTAGCACCATTACCTATGTATGGATGAGATGCATTATTTGCAGGGTTAGAATTAGTCTGAACATGTTAAAAAGCTGAGGGGTTAGTCTTTCCTTGAATGACCAAACCATTTTATTTACCCAATGTGTTTATCTGATTTCGTGCTATTTGCTGTATTCAATTCTAACGGCTACCTATAAAATAAAATCAAATGTTTCTGTAGCATATTTTAATTTGTAAAATAGCTGCGTCATAAAAGTAACAACTCTTTGACATTTTAGTAGCTGGATGTGTTATGTTTTTTTAATTAATAATCTTTTTTTCTTCTTTTTAGGTCCACGAACGCGCGGAGTCAGAGCCCAAGCCCAGAAGACTGCGCCTCGCCTGAGCCGCCGGACAAGCTACTCCTCCCGCCAAAACCGCCCACTTCCCGTCAAATTCACCCGCTTAGTGACGAAAAAACGCACGTGATCGCTTATGACACCGCGTCGCGGCGGCGCGCCAAACCACCAAAGAGTCTGCAGCTAAGCGAGGACGCAAACCTCCCCCTGATGAACCACCTCGCGAACACAAACCTGCCCCTGACGCCCGTCTACCCGCTCACGCCCAACATTTGCGTGGAGGGCGGTAGGATCGAGTTCGTCAAGACGACGCTAGATGGCGGTTGCGTCGGTACACCGCCCGCTTCGCCCATTTTTGCCACCAGAGGGCATTCCGCCAGGATGTACGGAGCGAGGGAGGCTTGCGTTCTTGAAGATGCCTACGCCGAAAAATTTGACAGCGAGAAGGTAAATATTTTAAATATTTAAAAAAAATTAAAATTGAATGATGATATAACGGACATACATATAAATGGACATATATATTATGATGGACACAGATGATGTTATAAATGGCCCGAGTACGTGTTACGTACCGACAAATAGTAATTGCTACAGCAAAAAATATTATATTTTATGCCCAAAAGGGCTTCTGAGTTTTTATTTAATAAAAACTTATTTTACACTGAAATATGCAATTAACTATTCTGAAAAAAAAGAAAACTGGCAAAGAGTGACTGTTAAAGAGTTACTGTTAAAGAGTGACTGTTAAACTGAAACAGTGAAAGAGTAATAATAGTCGATATATCGAAAAACTATTAAAGGCACACAGCAAATTTAATGCAAGTTGTTAAATTTACTGAGTGAAAGGAGAATTCAAAATGTGTACAAAGTATAGAAGATTTTACAAAAATAATTCATTATTTATGAATCGAGGTTATGAAGAAAACGAAATATTTCAGAGATGTATGGTCTTGGCTTTTTTATTATTTTATATTGGCCATGATGAGACACTTAAAATGAGGTACATGTCTCCTGAAGTCAATCCATCTGTTTAGACAAAAATGATGAGAAGTCAGAATATTACATTTTTTTTGCCTTTTTAGAGCTTAAAGCAGAATAAACGGTGGAAAGAACAAAAATAAGAGTTGATGATCGTGACGAGGTGCGTAAAATGAGGTACATGTCGCCTGGGGTCAATCCATCAATTTTGACAAAAGTTACCAAAAAATAAGGCAAAACGAATTTACCGCGTGAAGTGTATAACACCCTACGTTTCAGTGATGTTGCAACCGCCGTTGTCCAAGGTAAGCTAAAGTACCGTCAATCATCATGCGTTGTTCTGCGGGTTGGCGGCAAACTGCTGCTGTTAATGTGCAGATTGTAACGGTGGTGGTACGACGGGTTCGCCGCGCGCGAATTTCGAAAATCTGCCGTGCACACAACACTCACTTGTGTTACGTTCTTGCGCTCGGCGATAGGCATGGAGAACATTTTAAGAAGAGGGTTCCACGTAGTAGAGAGTTTAAAACCGTCGTCTCTATTGAAATTCGGGGTTCTTCTTATTTCAATGGCTTCCCGGATCATGCGAGGAAAGTAAAATTGTTCTTTGGATAGCACGATGGGATTTTGAAACTGCACCCAGTGGTTGGTGCGACTATCCAATATGTGGTTGAAGATCATCGATTTTTCTCGCTGAACGTTTTTAACAGTTTTTATGTGTTCCTTCAGTCGAGTGGCTATGGGCCGTTTCTTTTGTCCAACGTAGGCTACGCCGCAGTTGCATTCGACTTTAAACACACCTGGAGTTTGCAATGGTATTACGTCCTTTACAGGCCTCAGAGATCGAGCTATGGTTTGGGTCGGTTTGAAGATCGTTTTTATATGGATCTTGTTAAGCATCTTACTTAATCGATCTGTCACGCCCTTGATGTATGATAAAAATGGTCTTGATCTGCTTGGTTTCTGGGTTTCGTCTGTATTAGATCATGTGCGTGCTCGTGATATTTCCGTAACCATTTTTCCTAAGAACATTATTAATATATGTTCCATCTCCTGCAGAAAATGCTCAGCGTCGCATTGCGCGTGGTCGATTCACTTCACGCATTAAATTCGTTTTGTCTTATTTATAATGTCAAATAACCGCGATAGTCTTCGATTTCACAGTTACCAAAAAGTCAGAATTTTACTGTTTTTTACACGTTTACTGCTTAAAACAGAATTAGCGGTAGAAATGACAAAAAGAAAAGTGGTTGGCCATGATGAAACTCGATATATGTCGAAATGAGATATATGTCGCCTGGGTTCAATGCAGACAGACAAAAATAACGAGAAATCAGAATGTAATCATATGGGCCGAAATTTGACAAATCTTTGGGTTTAGTCCTTGCCAAGTTTTTAGTATCGCCTCATATGTTCAATCGCGGATATACTTATAATATGAGAAATGTCAATCATTTGTTTGAGTCTTTAAAAATGACAGTAAGCCTACAAAGTTAACGGTTCTTGCTGGGTATCGAATACAATAATCGCTTCGTGCGTCTCGAAATCAAGAATGTACCCACAATTCTCTTACAAGAATTTACAACGACTACCTCAGATAGGTGCACAACAGGTGTGCCAGAAATTATAGCCGAACTCCATAGGAATTAACCCGAAACTTCGAATACAATAAAACATTGATTTTAAATAACTTGAAAAAAAATGTTTTTCAGTCATTTTCCGTTAGTTGTTTTTCCTTTCCCGATTATTTCGTTGTGCCCCATGTATAACTTTTATCACATCACAGCCATAGTGGCGGTTTCACCGCGCGATATAAAATATAATATTTCTCGAAAATAGGACTCTAATTCTTTTAAAGAATATTGTAAATATTCTTTATTTACAAAATGTCGGAGTCCAACACCTCTGCAGTAGATCTATCCCTACCCACTACTAACGTGTCCCAGTCAATTTATATATCCGACCTTGCAGAAG
>JAOPUG010000215.1:5296697-5308088 GCA_027564375.1 Micropterix facetella
AACTAATACACCTACATATTTAATACAAATATAATTTAAAATAAAGGCAAAAAAATACGTACCCAAACCTACACATGAGTCCTGAAGGGAGACTGTGTCACTCCTTATACGTCAGGATTTTAAAAATATTTCTACATTGTGCCATAAATCAAGTTTAATTAGTTCTTAGAGCTTATTGCTGAGTGCTTGTGCAAGCAAATCATTCTGATTCCGTTTTATTGTCGTCTTCTATTGGGGCACACATAACACGCTTCTCACACGGCTATGCATATTTACACAACAAACAATCACTATCTGAAAATTCCTGACTTTGCCATAATCTAGTACAAGTAATAGTAACGTTTGAATACTAGAAATCTTTGATTTTACCGACATAATTTCTGCAATCGTCAGAGGCTATAAAAACCAAAAAAGATTCGTTTACGTGTTTCAGTAAATTGAACAACTACTAATAGAGAAACTGATCAACTGCTACGAGAGAACTTCTTTATGATGAGGCCACACTAACAGCAAACGCCGTTGATTATCGCGTTAACGGACATTAAACTTAGGTGTAGCCACGACTTAACACGATATTTTTTCAACATTCATAATGTCGTTTGGCGTTAAGCAATAGCTCTGATGGCGGTATTTTTTGGCAGATCGATGAGATCTATCGCAATAATATATGATTGTAGTGGCCACGCCTACGGTTGACGTTTTGTACCGTAATTAAAGGCCCCACTCTGCTAAGAAGTATTTCGAAGTATTCGGACAAATCCTTGAAATTTGTTAGTTGGTTCAGCTGATAGGTAAGAGAATGTACTTTCCTCCATCGTTTTTCTGCAAAATATTAAAAAAGTTTTATTAAAATATTTGACTTCTTACCCCAAAAGCTATATATATATATATTGAAATTTTGTGATAAGGCACCGCGTTCGCAAATATTGCTTTTTTCGGAATATACAAATACAAATCATGTTGCATTCTTAATAAGCTCATTTTTAGAGCCTACGCTGTATATCTCTCTGTTCGACCTATATTTTTTTTGACTCGCAATTAGGCAGCCGGTTGAAATTTTGGTTGAAGTAGTACGGAATATTTTGGGTTTTTATTTTAAAAAGAGTACTATCAAGATTTTTTACTCAAGTAACTCTAAAAAAGCGGACTTAAAGTGTATGTGTACATTGTAAAATCAAGACTTACAGTGTACGTTTCCTGTGCATTTTTATCATCCACTTTTTTCTTTGTATTGGCTTTTTCTTGGACCTGTAATGATAAAACATATTAATATAATAAAAATTTACACTCTAAAGATACAGTGTAGCAGCTTCTGCGTCCATCATTCGTGGAACAATTATCTCCGTTTTTATGGCGATAATTGTTAAAGTGCGACTATTTTTTTTCATAATTACCCATTTGTTAGCAAACCAATTTCAACACAATGACTTGCGGAAATACTTGAAAGAGATAAACGTATTCTGTTTTATATGCTGCGGCCGGATTATCAATATTGCTATTGGACATTTCCAGCGTTTAAATCGTAGGAAATCATTCGCTGCGCCGAGTAACATTTTACGGCTTACAACGTTCGGCGACGTTGTCAAAATCTCTTGTTGGGACATATTTTATTTCTAGCATTATTACGCTACTACTTACGTAATTAGGTAAGTAGTTGCATCAAAGAGACAACTAGTAGGATCCCGTATGATACGCGGTGCCGCTCTGCTGAAGGTTTGATTAACGCTGCCAGCGTATACATTAAGGGATTACAATGTAACGAACCTTTGATAGAGTTATACCAAAATCGTAGGTTGAATACTTTGGTCGGCCGTGGGAGAGGGCTTGGCCAAAATATGTTCTGATGATGATTCAGTACCTTCATTTTCAACAAAGTATTTTACAATTAAAGGGTCGTTAATATTCGATGTTATTTGCGCTGTAAATCACTAGTGACAGACGTTTTGATTCGTGACGTACGCGACGTTTGACGTGAGAGCGATAGAGCACGCTTACGCCTAGAGCACTGATTGGACGTTCGCGAATACGTATCTAACGAAGCGGCGAAAGAGGTGATCGTACAAATGAGTTAACAAGCCTTCTAGTATTTTCTCTGTCTGAGGTTAGATCATTAGTGATGCTTTTTACCTGATATTTTAAGAGACATGCATGATTATTTATTATCGACACTGTCTTCGGCGATTCTATCGAGCAATCGTTTTTTGCACTTCAAGACGAGCCCTTTTTAGTATCGACCAATAAACTTAAATCAAAATCCGGCTTCTATGCACATCGATATATAATATCGATGACTATGCATAGCAAATGGCCCATTATGAACGGGCGTATACGTGGGCCAAAATGAAAGTTTTGGAACTGGCCATGTCCTAAAGATATTAAATAAGTCATTCCTATTTTTAAAAATGGAACTCTTTGGTTGTAGAATACATTTTATTTTCTACGTCTGTCATTTGTTTTTTCTTTGTTGCGCCATCTTGAAAATTGCGTCTTAACCTATAGATGGATTTAAACCTAGAAAATTTTCGATGTATGATTTTTTAAAACTATTTTTGCTGTGGTTTAAGCAACTCCTAAGTTGCTAGAGACCTCTATTAAATTAGCGTTTGGTGATAAAGCCCCATCTCGTAGCTCTGTGTATAATGAATCCAAACGTGGACGTATTCATCCCCAAGACGAATCACGCGAAGGCTGGCCGGCGACAGCGATAAAACAAACAAACATAGATGTTGTACGATAACTAATTCAAACGAATAAAAAAAAACCAGTCAGCATATTCGGACAACATTGACTATTGGCATGATTCAAATGCAAAATATTGTGCATGTACACCTAAAAGTTCGGAAGTGTTGTTGGACATGGATACCGCATGAATTAACGGAAGTTCACAAGCCATAACGTATTGAGTGGTTTGATAAAATGTTTAAAAAATACGACGGAGGTCAATCATTAGCAGTATATGAGATCGTAACAGGAGACAACAGCTGGGTATATATTGTTATGAATCTGAAAGAAGGAGTCAAGCGGAGGAGTGGGTCTCTCCTCTGGAGGTTTTTCCGGAGAACGTCAATTTCTTGAATTTTCGGTCGAAGCACTGGTAAAAGGATGGTTACTTCTTTTTTTAGCACGACGGGACATTGCACGACAATTTCACTCGAAAACCAAAAAAACAGTCACTGCAGATTGAATACCTCAAACGTAGAACCGATGACGCATCCCCCATACGGTGCGGACGTTGCACTCTGCGTTTTGTGTTTGCTTCCAAAAATCACGGATTAACTTCAAGGTATATAGTTTACGACCCCAGATATAGCGTTCCGATAAGCCAATCAGGAGACATCTAATGAAGACTGGACCAACTGCGTTTCCCAATGGTTTCAAAGAATGAAAACATGTATAAATTTAAGGGAGAATACTTTGAAAAACAGTAAAAACAATATAAACAAATTTTAGGGAGAATACTTTGAAAAACATTAAAAACAATATAAAAATTATAAGTGTTTTACTTTATCAGAATCTTGAAACTTTCAGTATGGCCTAAATATTCTAGTTAAATAAAAATAGGGTTACGCCTCTATTTCGTTCCCATGACCAAACAAATTAATAATGAAATCGGGCCTTCCTCCAATCGGGCCCTAATTGCAGAAAACCTCCCAGACCAAACTTCAGCATCCGCACGATATGCCGAAGTTTCGATTGTCAATTAGTTGTAACGCGCTGCGACCCCCACATATTAATTAAGGATCGTACTTATAGTGTACGCTACGATGGCCCGACGTGGCCCGTGACCTCAACACCGCACATCGCCACGCGTCAGCTGCCCTCCGCGAGATAAGGCACGAACGCGCCGGGGGAGGCGTTTCTATCAATATTTATCATATCGTTCGGCGTTATCGTACGCTTTGTAATCATTGGTCGGGAGAGCGATGAGTGCAAGTAATATGCATGGGGTTGAGCTTATATATTTTAATCAACTGAATTTGGGGTGGCTTTTAAAATGTCACGATTCACTTCTTTGTTTGTACAGAGATTAACATTGTATATTCCTTTCGGTATTCTTATTTTGTTTATAGTTTATCCTGAGACTTCAATCCTGGATGATTTATTCAACCTTCAGCACGTGTAGAGTATCGGCGATTCTTTTAGAATTCATATTTGGATCGCAAACTGATCTGACTTCATAATCGTCTTATACTCATCTTTATTACAAGGATTTTACAATGAACTGGAAAACTTCTGCGTTTGAGTTATATCTAGTGTAACTATTGTTCAAGTACCTCAACATACTCCCGCTAAGCCCTAATTTCGGGAGTTATCGATTTTGACAGTCTCGTCGATATAAAGTCCCTTGTATTATTAGACCCACCGTGAATTTCAGTACTGATTGACATCTGTCAATGTCTGTTTACTTTAAATGTTTTCTTATTAGTGTTTATGGTTATTCGTTAAATTATCTAGTTACAATGCATGTAAATAATTAGAACCTTCAGCCATTATATATTTATAAGAAAAGGATCTTACCGCATGAAATATCAAAATCCCGATCCCGAAATCGTTTGCGACACATAAATCACTCTCTCTCTCTCAAAATCTGAGAGACTGGCCGATGTTGCCAGAATCGTATTAGTGATTTTATAAAATAATCGGCAGGCCGTATTGTGTTCACTCGAAATTTTTTCTTATTGAACAGGCTTATTATTCCGTAGAGGAAAATTTCTCGGACTGAATGGATCAATATAATGTTATTAAGGTAACTTGTAAAGAATGCTTTGTAAATATATTTGTAAACATTAACTTCAGGTTTCAAAACTGATTTTAAAAACATGTATATATTTGTCCGAAATAAATTATGTGATGCGGTATTTGATTTTGTCATCTAAAACGTGAATAAGCTTTATAATCTGGCTTTAAGAATCCAAGACACACATTCATAAAGGAGGATCCAAGATATACAATAGTATTGTACAACGTTATATTTGTCCATGTGTTTTACTACGTCTTAGAATATGTACCATTTTAAATAATGCTTTTTACCTGTCAAATTCTTATATTGAAGTAACAGCCAAAATGTAAAATTATTAATGTAATTCTGCTGAACGACTATGGTTCTTAAGAGAAACGATGAATTCTAATGTTGACTGCCCTGCCCGTTTCTGTTAGATTTAACAGCAATGTTTGAATCGGTAATCGATAACATCAATAGCTCCTGTGGGTTAAAAATGTCTAATAAATGTTCGATAACTCTATAAGAAAACCAAAAAGGGCAGTGTTCGCATACACGGTGTTATAAGCATCGTAAATATTTAATGAACGTTTTTATTTCTTCGAAAAATCTATGATATGCGCAAACAGTTTAGAAAAGACACAATTCTATGACACGCAATATCCTCATCTACATATTGTCTAAATTATCCTCACTAGTCTCGCCTTGATACAAAATATGTTTTTGGCTAAGCGATCGCAAACAGAGCGAAGCTGGTCATGGATCTGTTTTTGCTGACCTTCGACTACCTTAGTCGAGTTTATCCAGTCTGTGCCCTTGCACAGATTGGATAAACTCCAGGGGGTGGTAAATTAATTTACAGCCATATTTGTATTCCACGGTAATTTTATTATTTTATATAATTATTTATTTTTATTGATTTTCATCGATATACTATTTATTATAACATCTTTATGCAACGCATTATACATCAGCAGAAAAATAATAAACACAAATAATTTCAACAACACACTAACTTGACACGGACGGAGCCGTGTTACAACCCAAGCGGGTTTTCACCTTTACTCTAATATAACGGGAAAGCGTATAGCCTGACAGATTACTTGTATAATATAATCTGCAGGTAAGGTAAATTACCATATATGAGAGGCCGAGGTGGCCGCTGAATTTCTTGATTGCAAAATTTGATATAATGCTTTGGAAATAACGCGAATTCCTTATTCTGGGCTGCTGCATAAGTCGAAATATATAGTTACGATGATGTAATATTATAGTTATAGCTCTCCCAATGAAGTAGAAACTTAATACTTGTGCTTGTACTCGGATTGCCGACCGCTTTCCTTTCATATCGACTTCTGACACTTCAAGCAGAACCTGTGCAGATTCGACAATAAAGCACGTCAGAGTAGCCCCATTTCATCGATTTGTTCATCCACACTGCAGCGCAGAACATCAAAAATTGGTGTATTACTTATAGGCTGATGCTTCCACCCTTCCAGCATCCATATCCCCCGTCCCCACCCGCTCTAGTGCCGGAAGAGAACACGGACAGCAGCATGGAGTTGGGGGGAAATCGGAGAATGGAATATATGAAACGACACGCATCAAATCATCCGGAACAAATGAACGAGTAGCTACGCATTATAAAGCGACACGACGGTGCCAGAGTGCTCGATTCGTGGGATGTCTGCTATAGGTGGGTTTTTAAAGGTAATCTGGAGATGCATTCCCTCGATGTCTTAGATAACTAATATACAATAATAAACGCTTTATTTATTTTACCAAATCGGCGGCCTTATAGCTTTGAAGCAATATCTGACAACCAACCTTAGCCTAATTGTAAAACATGTTTTGCGGTAAAAAAATAACATAAAACTATTATTAAAAAACTTATAAAGGCAGAAATATTAAAATCCAACAGAAAATGAAACATAAATTATTTTTTTTTAAGAAAAAAAGCAATAAACCTATAATGAAGCAGGAAAGGGAGAGGAGAGGAGACGAGAGAAATTTATGAGCGCATTTTTAAATTTTCTTTGAGCCTGTGTTTAAAGCAATACCAACTCGGTGGTGTCCTTATTTGTGCGGGTAAACCATTCCAGAGACAGGATCCATGTACCTACGGAAAATGAGTGTGAGTAATAATCACTACTGTAACCAGGGATCGAAAGCAGTAAGTTGTCTTCCGATCTCAGAAGACGCTCATGAGCTGAAAGAGCATTGAACCTGCTTATGAGATAGGTCGGAGCGGCCCCCTCCAAGATTCTGTAGAACAAACCGAGAACTATCGTATATCTTCTTTCTCGAGTCGTTAGCCAGTAAAGTCTCCTTCTTTACTCCGTAATATGGTCATACTTTCTTAGGTCAAAAATAAATCCAATGCAAACATTTTGCAGCCTTTCAACCCTGGTTTTTAGATCTTCCGTCATGTCAAGAGAGGTAGCATCTGAATAATGAAGGAAAGGAAGGAGAACAGATTGGCAGATTGTGAGATTGATTTCCTCGGAGGAGATAATTCTTTAGCTTCTTTAATACGTGAAAGTAGCCAAAGAGTTTACCTCTCATCTCCTCGACGTGCGGCTGCCGCGAAAGATTCTGGTCGATGTATATACCAAGATTTTTAACCTGGGAGCTAATTGGGACCTCATCCGCAACTATGCAAATCCTAGGATACCTAGGTAAAGAGTTCATATCGATCCTCGAGGTGAAATAACTGCTGCCGATGATGATAGCTTGAGTCTTCGACGGATTTAGGAGCAAGCCATGGGGTTTTTACCAGTTGGATATCATCGCAAGATCAGCGTTAATAAAAGCTATAAGCGTTCTCGGAGGAAGTGGAAATAGATATGGACTAGATTGGAACTAATATATATAACTTAAAGAATGTTCCTTTCGGCGTTCCTCATGGTAATTTTCTGACTCATGCTTATCTTTGTAACCCCATTAATTTTTCTGCTTTTGATTTTGCAATCAGTCTTCTAGGTATGATATTTAGTAGTTCTTGGGTCTCTTATGTGTTTTCATCTCTGTCGTTCCTTAGTTTCATTTGTGTGAACTTTAATAGTGTGTGTTCCATGACACATCGACAATATTACAATACAACTTAAAGAAAGTTACTTTCGGCTTTCCTCGTGGTAATCATCTGACTCATGCTTATCTTTGTAACCCCGTTATTTTTTATCCTTTTGATTTTGCAATTAGTCTTCTAGCTATGATATTTAGCAATTCTTGGGTCTCTTAGATTTTTTCATGTCTGCCATTCCTTAGTTTCATTTATATGGACTTTAATGGTATGACACATTGATAATCATGGGTGCTGGCGCATTATTATACGAGCAAGTCTTTAGCCGCTCTTCTTTTCAATTTACGGAAATCCCGGCGTTTCATCAGCTTTAAAGCTAATTGATTTGGATGATATTCAACTCGTTTTTGGTAGAATACCGTTTTAGTTTTAATTTCCCCTTCGCCTTCATTATTTCGAGGTCACGATGTAGAATGTCATTTGTAACGTACCACTGTGCGTGCAATATAAGTCTTAGAATCTTGTTTTGAAACCACTGAAGGATTTATACATTGGAATTGGCCGCTGTTTCCTAAATTTGTAATCCATGGACTAAATGGGCTTCAGGATGCATTTATACACTAATATTTTATTTTATAGCGAGAGTTGTAACGCGGATTGTACAGTTTCCCAATCGCTTTATATTTTATAAGTATGTTCTTTCCCTAGGAAAGGCGTCTATCCGGGTCCAATCTGAGGTATTTTGAATTGCTTGTAATATTTACTTGCCATTTAATTTTACCGGTGCACATAACAGCGGTTCCATCTAGCTTCAGCTATAATAGCCGCAGCGTAAACTTGATCGGCTCAACTCGCGGGGCAGCTCCTATCCGGGAGCCTACTCGAAGAAAAACCAACCTGGTGAACCCGCTGTGCGGTGGAACTGGGAACAGAACCTCGGGCAGAACTTGACGGCTGACGCACGGGATGGGAAACCCGGCCATGTATTCAATCGACTAATACTCGGAGGGATCTGGAAACGTATGTTCCCTAAGACGCGGGTGTATCGTCACCTATCCTTCCTAGAGTGTCGACCTATTGTCACCTATCCTTAGAAACGACCCGATCTCTGGTGACATTCCGAGTAAAGGACGCCATGGGTCCGCGATTTTTTCGAGTGACGGAATGCCGCGTTATTACGATGGGTAGAGGTTGCGCAAGCGACTTCGAGCCTGGAGCCAAACGGGTGGATGGAGAAATCCGTCTAAATTTGGTAGTTAGGGAGTGAGGCAGGCCCGCCAGGCTGCTTCGCTGGCCGATGGCTCGCTATTAAAGCGTCGGTCTCTAACGGGCCTTGGCATAGTTGGACATGTGGATTTGTTTTCGTCAACATTTCTTTAAGCTGATCCTTATGCGATATAACGATAAAGTTCGTTGAAACGTCTCGGGGTCGGGTTCGCCCGTAGTATTGATCTAAAACGTATCCTGTCTCCCTTCTCGTGGTGAACGTCACTTGCACAGATTTTGTCTCAGTCGACTTAATTCGCCAATCCTTTGGCCAGATTGAAATCTTCTCTAGACTCTTTTGGTAATTATATTATGGGTTGAAATTAATGTTTAGAAATCTTTTTCCATAATAAATATTATGATCATCCAAGTACAATAAAGAGTTCGAAAACAAAGTTGAAGGAACATAGGGCTACTTTAACGCTCCCGTCACTCTTGTAATAAATATGTGACAGCTCGATCCGCAATATTGCAGCTCGCATACCGCAGCTGTCAACGACACCATCGCGTCAAAATGAAATATTATGTCGAGAAAATTAAATAAAAAGATGCAGCTGACAACCCCGCTGGCTGTGGGCCGTCGATCTGTGTATGACAGTTGCCCGCCCGCCCTTGACGCGTTCCGTTCCGCTGCGTTTGACGGCGACCGTTGGGCGGCCAGCGGTCAAATAATGTGAAGCGTCACACTGAAACGTCCACCCCATCAATTGTGTATATCCCTCGTTTGTCTGGTTCTGATATAATGCCCAGAAAATATTTAGGGTATAATAGTAATAAAGGAGAGGAGACAATGATGATAATGAGTAGGCTAAGTAAGCAGGCATCGTGATAACTGTGGACGGCCTGAACAATCCTGAAGTGGGTGGCAAGAAAAAATCCTGAGTGACAGCATACCGATTTTCTAACAGTATTTAACTTCAGTATAGACGGTTGAAAGTTTGTAGAAGACTTTTACAGCCCAAATTGAGGCCACTACATTGTAGTTAACCGCACCTTTCGCTTAGCATAATAAATTGTAACACGATCAACGCCGACATGCATTGCAAACACGAGTAAAGTGCCAAACAGTGCCCTTTAAAGAATCGTAAACAGGAGGACGCCAAACACAATAAATACCTCCAGCCCGGTATTTTAATATTATGCCGGCGATAATAAAAAGGGCACACTAAAGAAGGAGTATGCTCACGCGAACCATTAAGGCTTTTATGGTTTACTTTTAGGGTAGTTATGAAGCGGTTTTTATGATAGCCAACCCCATCGCAAGGGGGTGTATCTCTATTTTTTTTAGTTTATGACCCAATTTATAATACCCTCTAGTGCACGTGCCTATTTTGCGGACAAAATTGATTTTTAGCCCGGTGCTAACTTGGCCGTTACTCGTCGTATTTTACGCTATACGTTATCGACATCCCAGCAGCTCGTAATGAAATATCTTCAACTTCATAAAATACGACTTATATTACAAAATGAGAAGACTGCTCTGAAGTCTCTGTAAAGTAACAGTGACAGACAAAAAGACGTGCTACTGCGTAGAAAATAATAGAAAGAAAGAAAGAAATAGTTTATTGTCAACTGAGTGTAGGTTGTATAGATCTTCGGGTACATAATTTCAACACAGTTTAACAAAAAGGCATACAATATCAATTATCATCACAATGATACATAAGAAAAAAAAGGTAGCATAAGAATCGTGAAATAAAAAGAAAAACAATAATAATTTTACTGTAGTCACATAAAAAATTATGATAGCATTTAAGACTTTTTATGTAATATATACTAGAAATGTATATTTACGTCATGTCTGTTTAAATACAAATACCTAATAATATGAACGAAGTTTTCAAATTAGAATATATACTTCGGATAGCCTTTTAATGTTAATTTTATGTTGTTAATTACTTCGGCCACCCAAGTGCCCAAGTCTTGAAATTCTGCGCGAAAAATGTTAGTATGCAAGATAACTCGAGTAAACTGCGTCCGATTTATAAAAATCTTTCGGCAATCGATAGTTATGGCCAATGCGCAGAGCGTAGTTGAGTCGCGCATGTACGTCCTACGGTTTATTTTTTATTGTAATAAATAAAAAAATAAAATTAATTGATGTGCCAATGCCCAAGCTCGGGAGTATCAGGTGAACATATGCGCTGCGGCGGTGTATTTACACATGATTACGGCATTGGCTATGCACCGGGAGCAGGCGCTGCAATCGGCATCGCCCGAGATTGGCGCGGGCGACTCGTATGACGCGGGCCCACGCCTCTTGCGTCACGACGTATGAGCGCCTAATATCGACGCGAAGAAATGACTAGACACGTGTTAGATAGATATAATTTACTCGAGTATAGTAACAAAACATCGCAGGATTGTAAGAAGACTTGGACCC
>JAOPUG010000215.1:5315158-5326946 GCA_027564375.1 Micropterix facetella
GATTACAACGTTAAGACTTTCAGATATTTAGACAACAGTAATTCGCTAGATTTGGTATTACGAACCGTAATGATGTGTACAAATATTTTTTTTTGTTTGATTTCTTTGTCTTTTTTTTTTGTATTACCAGTCGGCAACTCTAAACACAGACCCTATGGATGCGGTAATTAATGATTTCAACTCAGGGTACAACTCAAAATATCACATTTGACTTTTGGACTCGTAATATCAGATTCAGCTCTAAACTTGGCACCCGCTTACTCAAAAAAAGGAGAGTTACAGGGGTACTACAAACTTAGTAGTTATTAGAACAGCGTTGCCAGTTAGATATACAAATAATGCACCGTCGCGTCGCGCCGATTGTGGTGTTCGCAAACGTAGCATTAGATGATTTTACGTTGCTCGTGTGAAAGGGCCTTTAAACCGTTAATTTTTCCTCGATCTGTCGAAAGCACCCGCGCAGCGGTGGTCCTGCACTTTAGTCTGTTAGAGCGGGGCATATCGGTTAGCAGGCAACTATAGTCCAAGAGCTCAGTGCAGCTACCCTTGCCTCGTTTTGTATAAAATCTGCTAAATTTAGTATAAAGCAAATAGAAACATGAGAAATACGAGAGCTCGCAACTGATTCCATATTTCCAAATTTATCGCTGATTATTTTCAAACTGCATATTTCAATAGAACTTTAAGCGCCTATAAAGACAATATTTGTCCGTTAATATCCGGAAAAATATTTTTCGGATATTGACGGTCTGTTCTCTCTTCCAAAGATTTGAAAGCAGCTTTATCCATATGCAACAACGGAAGCACTCTCTGAATATAATGATATGTTTCCGCGTGATAACGCTATTACTAGGCTTATACGAATCTAGAAAATAAGACTTTTCATAACGGACTTATTGCTATGAATGAAGCTGAATTTTAATTTAAGTTTATTGGCCAATCCAAAATAGGATAACGAACTGTTTTTGAAGTGAATTGTGCGAATATTCGAGTGCTCGGTACTAAAGTCGCCGGTGATAGTACAACCAATGTCTATTTCTATAATCGCACCCGTATGTCGCGACATATATTTATCGGGGGCCGTTGACCCTGACGCAATTAAAAATAAGTGACGACGCCTTCGTTCGGGCTTATCGCTTGCTTGTCGGCGCCGTTGACCAGGTAACCGTGCTGGTGCTTTGCGACACGGCTGACTGTGACAGGTAGCTTCGCTCATTCCGTGAAAGAGCGTTGCCAGTCAGGATTTTGTAAATGGTACTGTCAAAGGCTTCATACGTTTAATAGCTTAATATATGAGTCGGCATTGTTGGTAAAGCCTGTGTCGGAGTGGCGTGGCGGCATATTTTCTTTTATATATTTGTCTTTTTCATGCACCTACATAACCCAGGAAGGTACGTAGGCGCTAGAAGGAGAATGTGGAGTTTATTTTCAGTTTCAGAATGTTGCCAGCTGTACAATTTAAGTCGTCAGAGTAATTTATTTCACACTGTTTAAACGCTGAAGATGTAAACTGTTAATAGTAGAATCCGGACGTAACTTATAAAACAGATTATATTTATATTCAATTATCTATGCGCGACACACGAAATTAGTTTGCTAATAAATGGGTAATTATGAATGAACACACTAATCAATTATATATGGGACTCTTCCTTGTGAAAACCCAATCCTCCTGGTATAACTTTTGTCTCAATTCATGCACATCCTGTTTATTAGATAGGATCATTGGGGTAATAGCAGTTGCTGCAGGCAGCTCTCCGACTATTGTAGGCGGGCGAGAGAGAGGTTCGACCGACGCGCCGCTAGGGCCGTAAAATTTTATGGCGTCCCGCTGCCGTTTAACGAGCTAATAAGCACCGCAAGCCCGGACCCTGGTCCGGATAAATCCGCGCCATATCTTCGCCTTGTCCCATCACGGGGACAAATTGCCACGACGACCGCGACGCCGAGCCCCGCCGGAGTAAACTTTGCATCGTGGATATTCTAACAGCTTTTCCCGAATCCTTAAATTTGGATAGGTAATGTTAGTAATGTACTGTCCCTGAAATTGTTACCTATATCCCTAAAATTTGCCAAAGGCTTAGCAAACATTAATTCAAATACGCAGGTGTAGTCTATCCACACAAAACTCAACAGCTGAATATCTGTGTCACTAAGTAGTTGTATATTTAATTAAAAATAATAATTAGGGCGGGCTTAATCGTGTCTGAGTCGTAGTATTTTACGTCAAAACGTCACGGTTTACGATTTCTCTGCGAAATTTTAGTTGAAAAAGTTTTTTGTTTCGACATAGGTTATTTTCTTTATTGGTCGCTCGCTAAAGCTATGTTGCCCCGTTTAGTACAGGCTACGGGCTCGGTGTACACGCCGACAGTCGAATTTGCCTTCTTCGGTGCCCACTTAATACTCTTGATCGCTCCGTGCTAGACTTTTGGGGCTTTTTTGTATTTCTCTCGAGTCGCCCTATCTTATGATTGCCGTTTGCTTCGATTCTAACCTTTAGTTTTATATATTCCGACATTCTTGTAAAATTTTGATTTTTCAATTTATACAATTCGGTTGTTGTTGTTCAAGCCGATATTTAATATTTTTTTATTTATTTGGGAAAAATGCAGCGCCACATTAATTATCTTAGTACAATATGTCACTGGCCGATTAATTGTTTCCTACATTAGTATCTTATAGTATTTCTTTATACGATAACTTATCAAAATTAAATTGAATTCAATTAAATTACTATCGAATTACATTATATTTTAGTCGCAAATTCGATTATAAGTGCAAGCAAGAATAAAATAGGGGATAGGATATGAAAGGAGAGGAATGGGATATAGCTATTTATATTATAGTTTATTGTTTTATTTCATTTTCGCTCTGTTTGCTACATATGCCTATACACACGCAAAATATACCTATTTCCTAGTCGCCAATTGAGCTATCAATAGACTCTGAATTTAGGAAGTCTTGAAATCGACCGTTGTACTTGGTAATCAAGCGGTACATAATAGAGTTTTGGGCGTAGATAGTGCGGGAACATGAGGGACTTCAAACGTACGAGGAGAGCGAACTATTCGCGGCGGTACAAAGAATTACAATTTCTCTACCAAATGTGGGCTGTCAGTATTGTTGTGCATTAGTTTATGCCATAATGTCAACTTCCAGTGCGGTCTTCCAGGGTTGGCCTCATGGCCATTAACATTATTTTTATGTGTTTTATTTCATTTTAATGTTGCAATAGTCTGAATGTTAGACCTCTAAAAACAACCTTTATCAACGGGGTATTTATATTTATATTCTAGTTACATTCACAATATCACACGCGCCCTAACACAAGCACATACACGCCCTCAGATTCCATAATTCCCACCCTTGATTCTGTCTCTATAATTCACTTTGAAAGTAGCTATAAGTTTTTAAGCCCATTAATTTGGTCATTTCATTATCATTATAATGATGTTGTAGTTACTGTCGAGATTTTCTTACCCCTGTGTTTAAAAAACGTTATTTTTGTTCAGTCTGATGCATGCTATGCGTTTGTGGCCCAATCTTGGGTGACACTGGGTGACACTAAGCACCGCCAGCAAATTCGAACCGACTCCAGCAGGTGCTGCTGCAGGTATTGCCGCAGGTGCATCCTGGTTTGCTTGGCCTGGAGGAGGATCTAGCCAATAGGTAGAGCAAGCATAGCGTATATGGCTATTTTTGAAATCGTGGTGATGACAGAAAACTTGTTGTAATAGGTTTTATCCCATGTTGCACAAGTCAGGGGTTAGCAATCACGGGACGATTCATAGTGCCTATGTATATTCCTTTTACTGTTATTTATTATTTGCTGTTTAGTCACCAATAAAGAAAAGAAAAAGAAAATATGCACACTTAGTCGTACAATATTTAATTGAGAACATATCTGAAGCCAGAAGACCATAGGTAGGGCCAGGCATTCACCAATTGGATATTGTATACAAAAAAAAAGGTCAGTTTTGAGGCACCATTTATTTCTGGCTTATGTGAACTTTCACTCTCGCATGGACTAAACGCAAAGTATAATGATGCTAAAATCTTCATATTTTTTCGCCGCGTACCGCATTATTCGCAAATCTTCGCAAGAGCAGCGTGGTGCGGCGTCATCCGATTACGCCATGTTAATTACGCTATTTGTTGCGTTTGCCGAGTGCAACCGGTAGCGGGCCTCACATTCGGCGGAAAATCCGGGCTTACGCGCCCCACCGAGCCGCTTGCTCAAAGGCAGCGCGCAATCTTCTTAGGGAAATCTAAGACGGCAGCCCTTAAACGCAGTTCTGCACTAATACTAATGGAAAGGGTGTTTTTGAGGCGGGAGTAAACTGCGAGAGTAACTAAAATGCACGTTGATAGAATGAAGAAGTAGGGTAATATGCGTATGTTACTTGAATAATATGAGTTTATCTTACCATAGAGTACTAGAGCAAATATGGAAATATTTCCTTTGATTCATCGGTACTTCGCATCTATATAGTAAGCTTCCGCCCAGAAAGCTTCTTTTGTCATTTCTGATAATTTTGAACGCATAGGTGACGGTAAAATCTTGGAAGCCCTTACAATCCGTCTGATTTCTATCTGTAATATTTAACGAGAGTCATTTTATGACCTAAAACCCAATACAGCCACTCTTTTTACTAGCAAAAATAAAACTTACGAAATCCGAAAATTATTACACAACAACTCTCGTGGAGTCCCAAAAGTTCATATATTTTATGGAAATGCACCTGCATATCCTCTTTATCCTGTATTCAGCTCGGTACTGGACGAAGGTGCGCTACATACTTGCGAAACATTGAAGTTTTTTTAGGCGTCCATGGAACCTACCAGGTATAATAACAGGACCTACGAAGACAGGCTGTTGTAGTTAGTCGATTTAGGTCTATTTTTTGACATTGAGTCTGGCGTACCACAGGGATCCCACTTAGAGCCATTACTTTTTAATGCTTATATCAACGACATCGGCACTTTCTTCAATCACTGTGACTATCATCTCTATGCAGATGATATAAAAATCTTCATGGGAGTGAAAAATTATGGTGAGTGTCTACTAATACAAGAAGACATGAATTGTTTTACTTGCAAGTTGTTCACGTAAACAACGTGAACTTTCTTTAAATGTAACTTAATGGGCATACAATCTCATGCACGCGAAATATTAATTTTATTCGACTTAAGTATAAAATTGGTATAAATGGAATTATGGAAGTAGACTGAGTCCGTGATCTAGAAGCTACCTTCGATCGTATGCTTTTATTGGATAAACACGTAGACTCAATAGTCAGCAAAGCCTACAGAACCCTCGGTTTTATTATGAGAATTTGTAGACCTTTTAATAATATACATTCTTTGAGGACGGTTTATGTCGCATACGTAGGTAGCTTGCTTGAGTATGCTTCTAACATTTGGTCCCCCATTATACCACATACAGGCTGAGGATTGATGAGAGTATTCAAAATCGGTTTATGATAATACATATTTTTATCGCATCACGCTTTTTCATTTTATTCGAACCTTGTTAAAGTAGTCACAGTACCTTTAGGTATTAGGTACCAGATATATTTCAAGGTGCTAGAGACTTTTTAGCAAAACTGTAGTTGTTTAACAATTATACTAGGCCTACTTTAACCCGGTAAAACTGTATGAATAAGCCGGTCGTGTTGTGAAAATAGGCGCGACCGATCGAGAGTTAAGGTAGGTTAGGTTGTACATTGTACATCTTGCCGCGCATGTGGTGCTTGTGTTCGTAGTTTGAACACACGTTTATATTGCGAGCTCTGGCAAACCGAATCGTGCTAATATTATTCGAATGTGATGTCATGACCAATTAATCAAATTCATCGGCATTTTAGAGTGGGCACCATCAGTTTCCCACGAGTACGTAAAGTAATTCGCCTTTTCTCACCAACCGTGTCGATCCTGCAGAAAGCAGCTGTCGTTATTCTACTGTCCCACAACCGACATTCTTCATTTCAAGTATGAATATAATCAAAATAAAAAAGTACGCCTTTCCTGTATCGTTACGATCGTCGCAGTCGTTATCGTGTCAAGTAACTACGCCCGGTTACTGCCGTCACTAAAACACGCCCTACTGAAAAAAGTACAAGTGGCCGTTTGCCTAGCCGTAGGCCGCCGTATTATGAGCTTTTTGTTGCGTCTTGCCTTGATTTATTGCGTGGCTTATTAAAGGAATGAATACAGGCGGGAGGTCAAAGAAAAGTATATTCGAGTTAGTTTTCCTAATATTTTATTTGTGGCCAGCTGGGGAATTAATCTGAGGCAGGGGAGCTAGATGTTTCTTTATGCTTTTGACAGTATTGTATGAGATATTTTCTGTCGGTTTCTTCTGAGGTTGAGGGGCTAGTTGGCAATTGCGTTATATACGTCTTTCTCTAAGCTATGCCTAATGTATAACTTCGAGTGAAATTGCTAAAAACTGCTCCAGATATAAGAAGCACAAAAACGCAGAAAACTGTTAGCAGCGTTGTTATTAATTTTTAATACATACATATTATTTAGGTATTATGTTAGTTTCAAAGATATCTGGGCTTATTGAAAAAAAAAACCAAATTATTTTTAACAGAATTCAAAAATCTGTTGGTTTTCGTTTTCGATATTTATTCATTGTCGACTCCCAATTAGCCTGGATAGATATCCTACAAATCAACATTAGTCATAAAAAATATCGCCTTTCTCAGTTATTATTTATTAATTAAATAAACCCTTAATTGTGGTTTTACTGCAAAGTTATTTTCTACAGCTATAACTAGACTACATATTTTACAATTTGAAAGTTAAATTGTCTTTCTAATCCCAACAGTTGCTGAAATAGAACACGTCAAGTTTCGGAAGATTCGTTAAAAGAACAACATTCAATGTTTATTATTTTAATAAATAGACAAACAGAATTTACATTGTATATGGCAATCAAAACACAGCGAAATTTTAATTTGCGCCACTCAGAAGGCCCAGACCTACCCTCTTTTCGTTATTTCGACTCGTATCGTCTTTATATTGGTTAATGTCGCATTCATTCTGTGGTTGTTCATCGTCATTGTCACTATCAAGAAGAACTTCTGGCATATTTTCGAAGATTGTTCGCAAGATTGTGAAAATGCGCATAATATGGAATACTTAATCCCAGCTTTTCTGCACCCATAATTATTGCCACATCCTTTTTCTTAGCCACATGAAATTAATTTGAGAATTGATTCTGGAGCTGTATCACTTACTGTTTTCAACAGAGAGAGACCAAATTGACTGCGTATTTCGTAAGGTTTTGGTTTTTTTAATCAATAAAACAACCAACCATTTCTGAACGAGATAACTTTGTAGGGCAAGAACACGAACAGCATCTTGAGTTGGATGCAATCTGGCAAAATTAGACTTATTTCTTAATCGTGACAGGAATATAGAATAATAACAGAAAAAGTAGCGATATACATCGGTAACTATGTCCCGTTCGGTGATTGGTAACCCCTGACCTATCCAAAATGGCTTAAAACTTATTCTAACAGGTTTCTATCGTCACTATGCTTCCACCAAACCAATATAATTGCTCTACCTATTGGTCAGATCCTCCTCCAGACCAAGTAAACCAGGATGCACCTGTAGCAGCACCTGCGAGACTCGAATTTGCTTAGGGTCAGCCAGGGAAGCTGGATACCAAATTTGGTTAAGATCGGACCACAGGACGTTTTCTGATGGACAAACAAACAAACGAACAAAGGTACAGCATGCATCAGACTATATGGCCCGTCCTACGTAATACTATGGACTGGCCAAAAAGCGCTTACATCTGAGGTTTGCTTCACTTTGTGGAGATAAACAGGCTCATGCAGCAACTTCACCTGATATGAAGCTAGACTGCGAATACGATATGTACCTGCAGGCCGCGTCAACAATCTTGATCCCCCGCACACCGGCTCAAAAATGCTTTCACATATATAATAAACGACAGAAAGAGTCAGAGTCAGAAAACCAAAGTGACTTGTGAAAGAATATATCCTCTATATGCCACCTAACATCGTGTATTGGTGCTTTGGTGTTTGATAAATGCAATACATGTGATCTAAGCCAGTATGCGATGGACCAAGATACCTGACGCGGCCTGTAGTTTACTAATCCAAATTTAAAAGAATGCCACTACATCATTATCCGACTCGAGCGCTATTATTTATAGCTTGAAGTCCCACTCGGCTTAGGCCAATTAAACGCCTGCTGGCCCAAACAAATAATTGCTGAGATCTACCCCCGGTAATGACTTGAAGAGAGAGAGAAAAAACCTCGGAGGTCGAGGGCGACCGGGCGAGTAGGCTGCTAGGCGGATGCCGCCCGCCCCAGCCAGTGCCAATATTTCAAACCCCGCGTCAGGAACACTCGCATTCACCCCGCAGCGGTCGAGGTAAGCGATCTCTGCTCTGCTTAGCAAGCATTCGTCATATAGGGTGACCATTGTTAGAAGTCGAAAATGGGATACTATTTATAAAAGATTTTCAACAAACTCCCTCATCGAAATGTCAATAAGGCCTCTACATACGCCCTGCAATAGACTGTATGAAGATAAAAGAATTTGAGATACTTATTAACATAATCTAGTAAAACCAAATTCGCACGAAGATCGTAAAATTTTTCCACCGTCTAGTTCTCTTGTAATTAATTGAAAATGTCAGAAAGTTCTACGAGAACCAGTCGTGCGCGTTATACACGATTGTCACTTCATTAAAAAAATAGATACGATTAAACGAATTTACCGCGTGAAGTTTTTTAGCACCCGATGTTTCGGCATAACATCGCCGAAACGTCGGGTGCTAAAAAACTTTACGTTGTAAATTAATTTAATCTTAACTATTTATAATGTCAAATAGCCGTGATAGTCTTCAATTTTATATCATTTCCACTTATTTATCCCACTGAGAAGTGTTACTGCACTCTTATTATTTGTATCTGGGCCTCGGCGTAAGACTAGTGCATTTGATGAATTTTATTGTACTTGGCCATGTTATTAGGCCCATCATGCATTTGAACGCTGATTTACACTATTCAATATTCTTAAAATAAATAATTATAATTTATACATAGCGCTTATGGTTATTCATTGAATTATTTTGTTGCGTTTAAATAATAAATACATTTTAGCTATTATATTTATAAGAAACGAATCTTACCGCATGACATAATAAAATCCTCAAGTTTTCTTCACAATTACATATGCTATGCTATCTTCACGGGAAGATTGGTGGAAGTAAAATCATTTCCCATAGTAAGGTAGTACAAACGGAGCTGCCATGGAACTCTCCGGCCAGAGTCGGGCCCATCATAATACTATTGTTACACTTCTGGGGGGTGAGCGGTGGACTCCGGACTAACGACCGGCTGCGGTAGGTTATTGTCTCGGAATGAATTTAAAGAAATGTTGACAATACAAATCGACGTATCAAGTTCCGCCACGGCCCGTAAGAGACCAATGCCTTAATAGCGAGGTGCTGGGGCAAACAAAGCTGCCCAGCGGGCCAGATTCACTCCCTAACTACCAAATTTAGATGGATTTCTCCATCCACCTGTTTGGTTCCAGGCTCAAGTCGCTTGCGCGACCTCTACCTATTGTAATATTGCGGAATTCCATAACTCGGAAATGTGCAGATCCATGGCGCCCTATACTCGCTCTGCGACCCGAGATTGGGTGGCCGACAGATAGGTTATAACAGGTCGACACCTACCCCTGCGTCTCAGGGAACATACATTCCCAGACCCCTCCAGGTCTCAGTCGATTGGATAAAACAGCCGGTATGCCTGCCCAGTGCGGCAAGTGTCTAGCTCTGCCCGAGGTTCCATCCCCAGATCTGCTGCACAGCGGTTTCACCGGGTTGGTCCATCTTGGAGGAGTCTCCAAGATAAGAGCTGCCCCGCGATTGAGCCGACCAAATCACAAGCGGCCATTATAACCCAAGCTAGATGGACCCGGTAGGAGGAATCCATCAGCAGCGGGCAATTATCACAAAACTGGATTAGACTTCAATCTACTGTCTGTATACTCTGTCCGTGGGCATAACACATTTTGCAAAAACTCTCCGGAGGGTCGTGCAATTGTTATTTCCTATCAAATCCCGATCCACGATGGATTTTTAACCATAAAGGATTGCAGCTTTGGAAATTGATTTTATCAAATATTCCTATAAAAAGTAGGCAATGCAATCTGAAAAAACAGCACGGTCTTCAGCAACTGTCTCGCCGTAGCCCCTCTGTGGGCTATCGAACTAGTATAATAATAATTTAGCGCTCCCATTACCTTTTTCTTGTTCTGCTCTTCCTCAATTTCCTGGTTGACCCTCTCGATATCAAGGAGCATTCTCTCCCTTTCCAGAATATTCTCCCGCTGCTGTTCGCAATTCGCATTAAGTCGCGCGTCGATCTGCTTTTTCAGTGTTTCGACAACCTCATTCATCAGATTGGTGCGCGCTTCACGCTCTTGCTGCCAGATCTGTCGAAATTATTGCAAACAAATAATAAAAAAAGTTTCAGCACGAGCAGCACTTTTTTCGGATTGCATGCTTAAGCAGATACAATGTAGAGCTTTCATCCGAATAAAACGAAAAAAAAGCTTACTTTAAAGGAGGAACATTTGAACTTTTAAAAAATCTCCATAATCAGATTTGAGAAAAATTCTATTTTTCATCAGTAAATTACTGATAGTAATGTAGCCCCTTTCGTGTATATGTAACAGAATATATAAATGTACAGATTTTCCTGAAAAATCCTAGGCTGCACAAACTTTAAGCACCCTACAAATAAAACTCACAAACTTTGCCATTAGTAACAAAATAATCTGCGAACATTTCTCGAAGCGAATAAGCACTTCTATTAGTTTTGCCAAACAGTTGATTTCCATCGTTAAAACCGGATACAGTAAAGGTGTGTTCTGCCGTACATGTGTAGAGACTACATCACATTATATAATTCGTATGCCCCGTCAAAAAATAAATTCAAATCCCCGCATGCGTCAAATAAATTAAGTCAGATAAATAGGACCTTCAATGTTGCCAACAGACATTGGTAAACGTAGCAGGCGTGAACGGGCCGCATCCGCCTGGTCGCCCCAGTCGCAAATAAAGTGCCATTGACGTCGGTATCAACGTGTGACACCCCTTAAGCGGACCCTCTAAAGTGGTGACCTTGAGTCCTTACAGTGGTAAACTCGACTAAATAGTTTTTGCTCTAAAATTCTCATTTTTTAACCGGAGGCGGGGCCACACTACGTGTTAAGTTCGCCGCGAAAACCACCAGTCAAAAATAGTGAAAAGACATTAAAACTCAGCAAAAGTGCTCAACATCGTCATCAGTTAACGTGATCTGCGAAAATCCGCCGTGTTTTAGAAAAAATTGCAATTTTAAAAACAAGCATTTGAAGACAATGGAATTCCTGAGTCATCAGTGCATCGCGTCATCAGCAGCACATCACCAGAGAGCTTCGTTATCTCGCACGGCGCATTCTCCGCGCCCCGGTCTGCATGCACCGCTGCATCAGTGTTGCCACTCGCAATAAAAAAAATCCCTAAGATTTTCCCCACATTTTTTTCTGACGTCGAAACTGACTACTGGCAACAATCGCGGCCATCTTGGTATCAACCCGACGCAGAACTAGCAGCTACGTCATCGTTGAACAGAATCGCTCATTTTGGTTGGAAAAATGTTTTTTATTATTATTATTATTTAATTCTGGACAGGCAGCTTTGCTGATGCGTCCAGATCAGATCTTGTAAAGCTAAACGAT
>JAOPUG010000215.1:5379915-5394572 GCA_027564375.1 Micropterix facetella
ATATTACGAGTATGTATATGTTATTTAATGTAATAAAGATTCTATTTATTAATTCAATAAAAAAAACCTGAAAGTTTTTCATTGCAAATATAGAAAAAACCACAATATACAAATACCTAACAGATATTCTGCAATTTATCATTAATGTTTAATGTACAATGCTTAAGTAATCAATACTTTAAAATTGAATAATAATAATAACACACCAATAAAAAAAAATTAAACAACTTTTCAAATATATCTGAAAATGCATTAGCTGAAAAAATATGTTTTTATTAAATAATCATGTAATAAATATTCGACAATGTTAATGTCCGTATTTTAAAATTATATTACGTTAGTTTTTCTAAAAATTTACACAGCACACGAAATAACTCACATCCATTTCACACCCTATATAGTTTTGCTTGAAATCCATTTCATGAAGTATTATTTCAAAATCGTTTGGCTTGTTGCATTCGTTAGTCGCTGGCCAAGGATGAGCTGAAAGCGTTATAATAGAGACTGGGGCCAAGAAACACATAGTGCCTTTGCCCAAACCGTATATGTGGTTTTTGTTGGCTTTGCCTGCATTTATTCCTCGTAGAATCGTGTTTGTGGTTCATTGTTGCATGTCAATGTGTGTCCTCATTGATAGTTATAGTATTATATGGTTTAAAGTGCAAGTTTATCAATTTTGTTATCAGGTTGAATTTTACTTACACGCTCTTCTTCGGTTTATTCACATCCTTAAATGAAGGTATCACTGGCTTGAACGAGCAAGAAAATTTCCATGTCTACCGCGTGCGCTATTCCTGCCTACAGGAGCATTGTTTATGTCATGGTCAATTCGTTTATGGTAATTTTTTCCGCGTGTCTGGCCCCTAGGTTTGTTACTATGAAAAGTGCCCACTGTCGTCGGTCGGCGTAAAGCCGTGCACTGGTTAATTTCGTCGACTTTCGTGGGCGCTCCAATAATGTAATTGGCATGAATTATTCATAGCAGTTAGATATACGGCACCGCGCTGCTCGAACTACCTTCACGTTGCGATCATAAATATGCCCATACGGGCTATTTTGTAACATGGAACTATTCAAAATGTTATACCATGAAAGAATTAAATATATGACGTCATTAGATTAGATTAGCTCGTACCACCCCAGCTGGGTGTCTACTAAGGGGGACATCATGGTTGGATTTAAGACCATTATTCGGGCGAACCCGTCACCCTGAGGTGTTTCAACGAACTTTATTACTATATTACCCCGACATGAGCGTAAAGAATGTGGGCAATACATATCCACAATCCAACGTTGCCTCAGCCCGCGAGAGTTCGACTCCTTACCACGAGACACTGGTAATGTTCAAACCCAGTTGGACATGTTCGTGCCCTCGCTCTCAAATTTAGACGGATTTCTCCATTCACCCATTTGGTCTCGGGCTCGAAGTCGCTTGCGCAACCTCTATCTATCGTGATAACGCGGCATTCCGTGACTCGGAAATATCATGGGTCCGTGGCGTCCTTTACTCGGAGAGCCAGCCGAGATTGGGTTGCCATCGGGTCGTTTCTAAGTGACGACAGATCGACACCTACCCCCGCGCCCTAAGAAGTGTTACGCAACTAGACTCCCGCGACTATTCGTCAGTTGAGTAAGGCCGGTAAACCGACCAATACCGTCCAGGACCGCCCCAGATGCTACCCCAGGTCCGACTGCAAAGCGGGTTTCACCGGATTAATCCCTCTTCGGGGAGGTTGCCGGATGGGAGCTGAGCCGTAAGTTGGGCTGACCGGTGAGACAAGATGGGTATATAGCCCGAGCTGCACATGCCTTATTAGGCCTCATCATGGATGCAGTGCTGATCGGTTTTATCATTTAGGTATGGTAACTAAGTTTTTCTCGCAAATGCCTTCAATCTCTATATCATAATTGCTACTATAGTCTTAACATATTGTACGCAATCCGTTTTCGTGTTTGCCACGTGTTTACGAATATTCGTTTTGATTTTTTTTCATTCTCTTTGCCCATAAAAGCAAACTTTAAATCCAGCGCACAAAAAAGAAATACATTTGACATTGTATACCCTCTTAGCGAACCCAACTTAACTCGCGAGACGCACAGAAGCTATTCATTCAAATAATGTATTTTCCACAAAGTCATGACAAAGCACTCATTTTCTATGGGTACAGAATGTAAATTTTAACAAAATTCAAAACAATTTTATTTTCAACATACAGATGAAGCCATTTCAGCACATTCCATGTTCAGCACACCATGTTCACATTCCGAATTAGCGATGCTTGACTTTGTTGTCGCGAACTTGGCCAATTCGGACATATCTATTAAGTCTACTTGCTTTATTTATATCGTGTTCGTCAGTCCACTTATTTAGGACTATTTTATCAACTCACGATATTAGGCCATAACCTAGTACAATAGGCGACAATTAATAGATCTGCTAATCCAGTTTTTTCCTTTTAATATTACATTTTGCCCATTGACAGGCAACATTTAATATTATAATTCTTACAAAGGGTTTATATTATTTATAGATATGTAGATAAAGACCCAATGTACGAAGTGAACCAACGTTTATACCGCAATTGGAAGCCCGCAATCTAACAAGAAATCCATGAACAAAATCGCTGAAAATGAGCAAAAAGACTTTTTCTGTGATTCATTTTCTGTGATAATCATAAATTAAACAATAAGAGAAAATCACCGCTTCACGAAATTACTCACTTCATTATCCACGTATTTTCTTGATTTTTATGCAATTGGTATTCGCTGCAAAGGGTGATGGTTTTCAATTTTTCAATAATTTCAGTCGCCATTTTTTGCGGTGCGACTATCTTCCGATCCATTTTCTTTGATTTCATATCGTTCTGTGGTCGCCTTGCAAAGTTATTTGTGTTTTCTCAGTTGTTTCCGTTTATTAGTTCTCTTTTTTTGTTTCCCTTTCATTGTTCTGTTAGACATAGTTGCCGTGAAAAATTACAATTAGAGACTCATTTCATAAAAAAGCTTTATGGTAATAATTGAAGCCGCTCTCTGGAAATTCGTCGACAATACACGCGCCCGCGCTACCTCTGGTGCTGCCGTGTCTTTCGTCAAGCGCAGCCACTGCACTCGAGCATCATTCGCGTATGGCTAAAAAATGTCGACCGGCGATAAAATACTCGGGGTGAAAATTAATTAGTATGCCTTACAGTCCTCAGTACTAAAGCACAGATGTATCGGTATACTAGAGGTTCAAAAATGCTCTTTTCTTTTGTTAGTGTTACTTGTGTTTATCCTCTTGTCTTGCAATGCTTAAAATATCACTATTTAAAAACGATTGTTAATGTACAGCCATCCATGTTGGGTAAATAGTTAATTGAATTCGTGCTTTGGCCAACCGGATATTGGATTTGGCCGGGGCGGTGGAAGCAGGCGGAAGTGAGCCCCTCACAGGAAGTTAACCAGAAGCGGACGGATCCCAGTAGACTAAGAGCTGACTACAGGTATATTTTGTATAAGGCAAGTGATGTTTCCGAGTCGAAATACACCCTCAATAATATATGTCTAGTAGTACGTTTGCGTGGATTTCATAAACCCGGCTTTCGAAAGTAGCACGATTTCAGTGAAAAAAGTACTGATTTTTTAGAGCCTCTATTTTAACAATTGAGCTACCAATCGACACCCTTTTTCGGTGTATCTGTTTTCGCTTGAAAACATTATTGCTAGCCCTATGCAAAATATGAAATTCTGAACGTTTTAGAGACTTAATATGAAAATATTTTACGGCTAGATAGACAATGGATAATGGAGGTATTAAAGAACTGAACGCCTTTTTGATACATATTTTTCAAAAAATATAAAGTAGCGCCAGAAAAACAACTAATATGTTCCTATTTAACTGATATTTTTGCATCATTAAGAGCGGTTTCTCCAATCTTTCTCTAGCTGTTTTATCTAAACTTTCGTCGCATTTCCGTGGGCTTTCTTGGCGGTTCTGCTGTGTTGCTCAGCTTGTAACTTTAAAAAACTTTGAGATGCTTCGCATGCTATCAGTTTACGAATCATCGTCATCGAAATTTGACGAAGATGTGCTTATTTTCAAATATTTGACAAACAACAGAAGAAAAATAAATAGATATTCGCAGGCGGAGAGATCAGTTTCGCAGATTTTAACTTTCGTGTTAGAATATCAAAGAGATGGTCCGACAACTCGTTCACCTTTAGGCCTTAATTTCTATTTCCATTAATTTAAAAGTTGCGCAAAAGCGACATAATTTTACGATGATCAACGCAACAGAACCCCGAAGATAATATAACTTCCAAAAGCCGCAACGCGCTCCCGTAACAGCAGTACTGACTGACAGATGTCAGCGGCGGCGCGGGAGGACCCGGGCAGATATAAAGCTTTGAAAGTTTAAATAAAACCAAACCGCATTACCATGAATTACCGGTACACAACGGTTCCGTGCAGCTTGGGCATGATGACCTATTTATGTTATTTTTGGTCGAACCACGGTTCAGCACCTATCTAGTAGCCTCCACGAATAGGAACTTAACCTGGAATGGCCGACGTGACCACTGTCTTCAGCCTGTAAACTGCAGCCGTTGGCGGTTGGGATCGATGTGTGGATTTGGGGAAAGACCTCGGGCGGTACTGGGCAGTTGATGCACTGGACGGTTTGCCCGCCGCGCTGCTAAATCAGTAAACAGCCAGGGGAGTCTGAAAACGTATATCTTCTATGACAGTGGGGGTAGATGTTGATCTGATGTCGCCTATCCTTAAAAACGATCCGTTGGCTATCAGATCCTGAGTGAGATCGACGGGCAACGGACGCCTTGGATCCGCGATTAATTCGATATATGAATTACCGCTTACATCAAGTAAAGACCGCGCAAGCCGTTTCGAATCCGTGACCAGACTGGAGGATGGAGCAATCCGTCCAAATCTGGTATAAGAAAGTGAGGACTGCCCAACTAGGTGGCACTTTCCAGTGCCTCACTGTAATGCGCTGGACTCTTTAGGGCTATGTGGCGTAGTTACATTTGTGTATTGTATTCGTTCGCAAGCATGTGTGTCTCATCACAGGGGAGAGAGTACGATCTATATCGTTATAACTTCCTGGTGTGATGGATTCGCCCGCTGCACATTCGAGACCTCCCAACTACCACGAATTACCAGGTCGAAAAATATTTCTATGCTCCGGGCGAAGACAAATCTAAGGAAATATCGTATCTTAACAATGGCAACTCCGGTAACTATAAATTTTACCCAAAGTAACGCAGAGTAACGCGGAGCAACGCAGTGTTAACATTAAAGTAAAAACATCAAAAACAATATCAAAGCGCCTTGAAATGGTCATTTACGAACGCATCCCCTTATCGATACTCGCAGCGAACTCTCGGACTAGAGAGGCTCCATCGGGTCGCTACTAGCGATATCTGCCCCCGATATTCGACCGGAAAATCACCCAGAATAAACGGCCCTGTAAACGCCCATCTAAGGACATTGCCTGTAGGAATGTCTGGTTATCACCACGCGGTGATCTCGTTAATCAAAACTAATTCGATCCTAGGGTTAGCTTGTTAGTCTTACAAAATTATGTATTGCCATTACGAAATGACATTAGAGTCTATTAAATATTGATAAGGGAGAAGTTATATTGTGTTTGAGGAGAAATTAAGCTGTGTGTAAGTATCTTAATTATTCTATATTTTGCATTCGAGAAGTAAATCAAATATGATATAATAATATAAATACCAGCTAAACGAAACAAACATTTTCAGTAGGGCCCTCCCTCGCTCACCAAAAACCATGAACTTCAGGAGGGCTTCTACGCATCTGTCATGGTGGCATAGATATGTCTAATTGTATATTATCGGCATTGAATCCTGCAGTGATAATTATTTATTATTCTTTATGCTTCGATAATAATATTTTAACGTTTACGCTAAAGATGCTTCTGTTTATAATAATGTAACAGAAAACCAAGTGAGGATTTTTATAATTAACGATGATGATACGATTGAAGGCTCAGATGTTTGCGAATCTGATGTTGCTGTCGCGGAAAATGAAATAAATTGTCTTGGAAAATGCAGTTTACAGCTTATGACGATCTGGAAAAGACCGATAAAGTCGCAGTCGCTTTAAATGGACAGATTTTCACGGATAGGACAAATGCTGCCGTATTCTGGATACTTTGGACAATTAAATGAAAATTATTGGGCTTGAGAAGTTGTGAGTGAAAACTCACAGGGATTTGCTCATTGCTGGATCCATTCCACCGACTTCACTAACATCAAGAGAAGCATCTGCTCTAGCTCGCTGAATAGCTTACAAAGCAGTCGAAAAAGCATGAAATAAAAACCTAAACTATTATTTTAAACATAAAAATGCACGGTCACATTCGACACAGGCAAACTTCATTACTGAATTGATTTTTTTAGACATAACACATGGCATTTTTCACATATGTATAATACATATATTACATACCTACTTATTATCATTTTAATTTATAGGTACGCCCAAAACCTACGAGTTTCTAGGTATGAACATACTCGATATACTCGATACAGAGAAGTATAATTGTCTATTTATAGACAAGTATCTACCCATGTATACTAAACTCATCAACGATCTGTTCTTCAATTTGATTTCCTCTCGAAAAGAACTATCACATTCGCATGTCAACTCAAGAAGATATTATTATTATTATTATTTGGTACTTTGGATATTTAATATTCCTGCGGAGAAAGCCATCGAAAGCAGCGTTCTTTTAAATTCCATTTCTTAACCATGTATTTACATAACAATATTATTTATTTATAAAATATTTATGTATCTGATCGACGCTAATCGATAAATACAGCAAACATACTTCTGCATCTATTTAAAGTTTTGTTTAATTAATTTTTTGAAGGTCATTATGCAATGACCTTCAATGACGACTATGCAGTCGTTACCTCGAGATAAAATCTGCTTACAGACTCACCTCACACGCACGATAGAATAAAAAACTAAGCACATGGTTCGAATTTAACAGAACAGCCGAGTGATAGATAGAGTTGGACGACTTGTTCAGACCGCTTTTAAATCGATTGTAAACTGGAATTGCCTGTATTGGTAATTTTAAAAACTTTTATTATTGTTCAGCCCGTTGAAGACCTATATTGAAAAACGTAATCCTAAAACCTAATAAATTATCTAAAACGCCGGGAAAATCCTCTGAATATCTTGCTGAAAAGTGTATGACTATACCATATATCATATAGATACGGCAACCTGGCGCACAGCATAATATGTTAGGAGGCCGTCTGCATCGTTTAGGGCTCTTCACATCTCATATGCCGTCTGAAGTGGGGCGCTGCCGTGCACAATTTACATGCCTACAATTTTCTGCCGTAAAGGATTTACCTAACTATACAAGGATTCTCCGCTAAAAAATCTTGTTTAACAAAAAGCCCCATTTAAAATAACGTAAAGTCATAATTAAGAGACATAAAATTACGAACTTGTCACAGCGAATTGTATTTTATTTCCCGTTTTACCCAAATTAGATTACGCGTTTTCGTGAATAAAGAAATATGGGGGATTCTCGAAATTTCTGAGCTGTCTCCATTTTATTTTAACCCATGTACCGTGTTTAATATTTTTACTGACGCTTCTTCACGATTCTTATGCTTGTTATTTAATAGTCATTCATGATTAGAGTGGATTTTCAACGAGCTAGGGCGCAACTAAACTAATGCAAGGGTTTAAAACAATATCAAATTATTACTAACAATAAACTCCTTTGCACTCAAAAAATAAATTACAAACAAGCAGTTATGGCAATATATTGCAATTGACAATCATAGTGATGTCTTAATCATGACTTAATTACGTATGCGTTGTGGAAATAAAGGTATGTACAACGTTAGAATTATGACCATACTCGGGCGAACCCGTTACACCGAGCCGTTTCAACGAACTTTATCGTTATATCGCACCGAGATGAGCATAAAAAATTTAGACAATACATATCCACAATGCAACGTCACCAACAGCCCGTGCGAGTCCAACTCCTCGCCGCAAGGCACTGGGAATCTTCAAACCCAGCGGGTATCCTCGCCCCCTTACCCCCAGATATAGTCAGATTTCTCCGACCTCCGGTCTGGTAACGGGTCGAAGTTGCATGAGCGACCTCTACCTATCGTAATAACGCGGCGTTCCGTATATCGCGGACCCTTTACTCGACAAAGACCACCCGAGATCGGGTGGCCAACGGGTATTTTCTAAGGATAGGTGACAACAGGTCGACACCTACCCCCGCGTCTTAGGGTGCATTATGCAAGACCGGAAAACCAGCCAATACATCAATCGTTCAGGGCCGCCCGAGGTTTTACCCCAGATCTGACCATATAGCGGGGTTCACAGGGTTTGTCCCTCTTCGGGAAGGCTGTCGTCAGGCCGACTATGATAACTGGTCATTAGGACCTGAGCTGCACGACCACATTAGGGTCACTGGGGCCTCCGGTGGCAACTCCGGTAAAGCCATAATTAAGGGACATTTATTACCTGTTAATGTCTTATTATTACTTTACATTAGATACTTATGTACATTGCTACTCACGTATAGGTAAATAATTGTATATACTTGTCAGCCCGTGTCTCTCCACTGCTGGATATAGGCTTCTCCCATGCTTACCACATTAACCTGTTCTCCGACTTTCTTATTTATTTGCTTCCTACTATATTTCTTACGTCGTCAGACCACTTGCGGGTGGGTGTTCTACTCTGCGTTTCCCGTTGTGAGGTCTCCATTCGAGGACCTTTCGTTTCCAGTTGTAATTGGTTCTTCGGCACAAAACTACAGCGATTGAATCGAGAGAAAAAAGAGTGAGACAGGGGAACTCATTTACCGAAACTGTTCATCACTAGTATACAGGACATCTTCAAAATGTTGAAGTGCAAATGGTACGGCATCGACATTAACGAGGAATACATATCGCAACTAAGGTTTTCAAATTATATAATTTCAATTATATTATATAATTTCAATTATATTATATAATTATATAATTTCAAATTAAGTCATCATGACATGAGTACGATGGAGTAACTTCAGAAAACAATGAACGACCTCAATAAGGCATCTCAACGAGTAAGTTTCCCGATGGACATGAATAAAATAAAGGTTATACCTATTGCCTATGTTTTCCCGACACCTGTTGAGGATGTAACTTTCAAGTTGTAGAGGAATATGAGTACGTCTACCTAGGGCAGACCATCCAGCTCGGTAGACTAAACTTCTTCAAAGAGGCCGTCTTATGTATACAACTGGGTTGGGCAGCATTTAGAAAACTTCGCCGCATTTCAAATCTGGTATACCGCAACGCCCGAAGACCAAGGTATACAATCATTGCATGATGACGTACAGTTCGGAAAGTTGGACCTTGACTATGGGGCTCATCCACAAATTTGAAGTTGTTCACTAAGATGGAATGAGCTACTCTGGGAATCTCTCTAGGGGATAAGATCCGAAACGTAGAAATCTGCCGACGAACCAACTTGGTGAACATAGCTCAGAAGATAAGCAAGCTGAACTAGCAGTGGACCGGTCACATATGCCGAAGAACCGATACCGTTGGGGACGAAAGGTCCTCGGAAGGAGACCTCACACATGGTAGCCAAATTTGACGACCATTGACGACTTCAGATGATGCATTCGGAATGCGCTCATCGTGGTGCATAGCTTGCGTCTATTATTATTATTATTTTAAGGGATAGCTAGAAGGGGAGGTAGGTTTATGAGTTCGCGGAATAGACGGGAAGGAGTTAATTTTACTTTTAAATATTAGAATAAACAACTCTTCATATGGGTTAAAAGCAAACAACTCTTTAAAATCAAGGGTTACACTAAAAGTTTCCGGAATGAATAAGAAAAAAAACAATACCTATAATGATTGGCCAAAAATTAATTTATTGTTTATCAAAATAAACAGTGAGCGTTGACACTTTTTTTCATACATATAAACCAATTTTCATAATATTTATTTCACTCCTTCGTAGTGACATCCGAAACATGGATTTCATATTTTTCGACAGCCTCTTCTGGCGATGAAAATCGTTTAACGCATAATTGGTTCTTAATTGGCGAGAACGCCTTCTAGCCCGGTGGTTGAAAGATAGCGGGAAGCGGCTGGTTAGAAAATCGGATGATCGGTCAGCGTGGCAAGCCTTGGGAGTGGTATATGTATGTATATTAACAGTTCTTTTTTGGCGCATATTTACGTAGACCGAAGATGGACCGTGTGTACACATTTTGCAAATGTTCAAGTGTGTTAAGCAGTTCTTCTGAAAGATTGATATAAGCTTTATCTGCATAGTCAAGTAAAGGTAAGAGGATTGATTGTGCAATAGATTTTTTTGTGTCTTTAATGTAAGTTGATTGTTGGTTAAGGATATGTTATTATTTGAAGTTTATTTATTGTTTGTAATCGATTACATTATGATGCTGGGCGGCGTCGAGGCGCGACGTCGTTAAACGTTTACAATTCAATCACGACGCGATTACTTACTGATTAGTATTTGATCTGACTCGATTAATGTCTGACGATGATGTGTTGATATTTGGACTGAAGTGCTAGCTTTTATAGTAGCACTTGTAACGTCAATGAAGCGCTGAGCTTGTATTGTTCGCTTGTGGGGTGATGTACGGACTTATTCTTCGTCTGTTGATCGCCCAATGCTATGGCATTGTCGTACTGCTTTATTATCGATGATTCATTATCTGATTGTGACATTTCACGTTAATTTATTGGCATACGTGCATGTCCTCGTTTAACCCTTTTGAATCAAGATTTGTTGTTTTGTAATTTTCAAATTGTGTTTCTTTGTTGGGTAGCTACATACCCATGGGAATAAATCGTTTGAGCGCTTAGAGACGGTGAAAACTAACGTATATTTCGCGTCTTGCCTCGTCTACCTGTGGCTATCAGGAGAAATATTCATCGACTATTTAGACAAAGATCTTTCACGGTTTTTCGTCCTGGTTATAGTGATATCATTTAGTTTTAACAGAGAAAGCGATATTACTTTTACTTTGGAGGGCAATTTACGGCCTCCAATGAGTATTTATAGTTTAAAAGTTCGAAAAATTGATTGAGAGATCTGGCAGCATCCACAATTCATAGATGTCTTGAAGATCGTAGTCCATGTAAGATATCGATGCAAAATAGTCGAATTTACAGTGTTAAAAGAAACTACAATCGTTTGCCAAAATATACCCAGTATACTTTTAGGACTACCTAGATATAAAATGTCTAATGATGGCAAAAAAATATTACTATGTTAGTTTTCAACATACGTCGCTTCCCTCCCCATACACTAGCGAGACCGGTTGTAGAGACTTTTGACCGCCTTTACAAAATCTTAAATTGGAATGCTGTTCAGAACTGCCATAATATTCGCATAAACCGATGAAACATTCACAAAACGCTTCCCCTTGAGGGCGGTTTTGAATTTGAAAAAGACCATGAAGTCCACTGGGGCTAAATCAAGCGAATATAGGTTATGTTTGAAGACCGAAACTCCTCATTTGGCCAAAAACTAACGCACAGTAATA
Organism: Micropterix facetella; assembly: GCA_027564375.1. NCBI lineage: Eukaryota > Metazoa > Arthropoda > Insecta > Lepidoptera > Micropterigidae > Micropterix > Micropterix facetella. The sequence goes on from JAOPUG010000215.1 coordinate 5,391,501, forward strand.
ATTTGAGGATGCCGATGGGGCTGCCAAGTTATTGTAGTGCATCATGTATGTTCGCAGATGCCCAGACCGATGGCTTTTATGCCATCATTCGCAAACGAACCGCCTCTCTGATACATCGCATGCGTGCGCCTTGAGGATGGCGGCTGAAGGGCGGAATTGTCCGTTGCATAAGCACTGAGTGCAACTGCATGTGTGACAGCAGGCCTACTTTCATAAACATTTCACGTTTTTTTTACTTCTTTTGTATTTTAAACGATGTGTGTGTATATACTGACCTTATTCTATACGCTAAAATTGTTACTGATATTATATGGATTACATGTGTTCCGAAATAAAATTAATTCATTTATTCAATGCTGGTATCGGACGCCGCATTGTCGTGTAGGGCACCAATCAGCGGACTCATGAATTTTGGGTCAGATACGACGAATTATTGCGAGCTGGAGTTTTAGGACTTCAACATAGGCCTGGGAGGAAAAATTTCCAATGATTTTACAGCTTTAAAAAAAATTACGGCAACACTTTGCTTCATTCTGTAAACTATGAAAACGCATATACACACACCCACGCAGATCAAGTATACACGATACACAGAGCTGGTAACTGCTACAAAACAAATACGGGATATAGAGAAAGCTTCAGTATACATAGTTCTATTTGTAAAAGCTAATGTACCACTTGTTTCTTCTACAAAAAACACAGTCCTTGAACTTATTGAACCCAGTACGTCTCGTTGAGGTTTAAAGTATACATAACTCATTTAGAAAGTCGTGATTATTAGCTCTATGGAAGATATTCTTTTATAGTGTCTTCTGTTTATTTATTTTATAACAATTTTTGGATTTGTATTTTTATATCAATTCAATTATTTATTTATTTAATCATTTCGGACAACTTACATCGCCTACGTTAATCAAGAATGTTATACATACTTATATAGAACAAAAACATTCACCCAATCGTTTACTGTGATAATAACAGTTTTCAGAAATATTAGCATATTTAAATTAAAAATGACAAATTCTAATTAGGTATAGAGTTTATAAACAGAAAGTCGCTGAGAAAGGCGGAGAATTGGAAGTGATAGAAAGTGTAGTTGGACGATGGTATATGGATATAAAGATAAAATATATAATACAGATGCAACATATAATGAGTATACGGATATAGATATTTATAGATATACATATAATATGTATATATTATATACTTATATATACAGTTAAGTATTAGCGTAATAAATATATAAGTACATAAATTAGATTTAATAATAGGTGTATTGTAGATGCTTGTGTGTTTGTTACATAGTGTTACATGTGTATATTACATGTTTGTTACATGTGTATATTATATTATGTATGTATATTTTTCGAATTTAGATAGTAGCAAGCTCATTAGGCTGCATTGATTTGAATTGTTCCTTGATGAACGTCAGTTGATTAAGGTTAAAAATATCTATGGCGGAGAAACGGGAGTCGTATGTGCACATTAGCCTGTAAGCAACAGTGTTTTTCCCGTAGTTCGTATTGATGCTAGAGACTCGCGGTAGTACGAAAAAACACAAGTTTTCTACAACATATGGACTGTCTATAGTTTTGTGGGTGATTTTGTGTAATAGGACCATATCAACCACTGTGCGTCGATCTTCTAGAGAATTTATACCTAAGTGGTCCAGTCTACTCTCGTATGTTGGAAGTATTATTCTAAATGAATCTCTCGTATTATTCTAAATTAAGGGCACTACACATAGGTCTCCCTCTTCAATGGCCAATTCTGCTATGGCTCAATTCTATCCTTCAGAAGCCACGCTCTCGAAGGGAAACAGAAGTACACGTCACCCTGACGACACTTGTCCAAAACAGCTTCTAATCCAATCGGTATGATACGACGAATGTATTGAATTATGACACGTCACTCAATGTCATTCAATGTCCGAGTTAGCCACGCTCTTAGAGGGGGATGCATCCCTTATATTTCTTTCTTTTTTTATTGGTATTATATGAAAGAAGAACTTCTCCTCCAATATTTCTCAGGGGATTGATTTAATTAGGGAAGCCATAGGCGCGTGCAGCAAGGGGACACTTTTCCTTCAAACAAATTGGGAATCCCTTTCAAGTGCACCCCGTATTTTTTCAGCAGTGCGGACGGTCACCCTTTAGTGAGACCTCTTCTTTTTTATGTTCCTCTTCTACTAGTAGGATATAGCTACGATCTACTGGACCTTAGATTTCTACGATTACAATAAATGCGTACTTAAAGTTTTGATCGCAACATACATACGTTGAAAACACTCTGATTTGTTGTTAGAAATAAGTAAAATTTCTTTAATGCAACACCTATTAGAAGGTTTTACGACGCCCTCGTCAGAAGCAAGCGAATTTGTATTGTTTGGGACCTCCATGATGGATCGTGTATACTGCAGATAGAAAAAGTTCAAAAAATATTTGTTAGACACCTTTATATTATTCGGAATTCGAATACTTTCCTGGATATCCACAGGTTTACCCCGGAGTATTTATTTGGTCATGGTCGTATCTAATACTCGTTGCATGTAACGTAATTTTTGCTAATGCACATGCATAAGCTACTTAAAGGACATATTAGTAACCCTAATGTCCTCGCTTATTTTAGAGCACACATACGTTAATGGGCCGCTATTGTCTAAATAAAACGGAATTATACGCCAAGGGAAAGACCAGTGGGCCACAATACACATAAAGCCTATTATTGCTTGCGCGGAGATTCTATTTTTACGGCAAGTGAATCATCAGCGGGATGCAATAACATGGAAGAATATTATTGCTTCCGTGGAGTTACCATTCTTCTGAAATAGCGCTTGACAAATAATGTCTTTTTTGATATTTTGAAAGATTACAATGAAAAAAAGGAAAAGAATTTATAAATATGGCTTCATCATATTTTAACCATTTACATGGTTACGTCTTACCAATATAATTTTCAGTTATTTGCCTCTATAGATTCCAAGAAAAATGCTAAATATAAAAAAGTGATTACTTCAGCTTTTAGTTATTTTTATTCAGAAAAAAAATCAAAATTATAATATTTCGTTTC
>JAOPUG010000215.1:5444710-5459308 GCA_027564375.1 Micropterix facetella
CTTAATAAACCAACCGGGTTTATGTTTTTTATTTTTTTCTGTTTGCCCCCCCCCCCCCCGCTATAGATATTATTTCTCATTTGTTTGTTATTATGAAAAAGTTGTTTGCGAAATTATTTTACGTAGTCGTGAGCTTTAGAATTCCACTAAATCTAGCCATCGTCAACGAGTTGCGATCGTTTACATTAATCATGTTTTATGTGAGTCGCTTATAACTAAAATAAAAAAGCTTATATGGCATAATTGAATGGGGTGGATTTACTAAAATCCCTAGAGCCACTGCAGGTTGCTCAGAAAATGGTATTAAAAATTATCTTCTGCAGACCATATCGCTATCCCACAAATGATTTTTTGTGGAAGCTCAAGTCCTTGATTTCAGGAAAGTTTTCATTAAAACTTCACTCCTAAAGCTCTATTTGGACAATATTTCGAAGATCAGAATACTACAGAGCCGAAGACCAACGAGACAAGTTTTAGAAAATAACCTACTGATAACCAGGATGAAAACATCATTTGGACGAAGATATTACTTATTAATTACGCCGAGGATATTTTACAACTTAATCAATTTGGACACAAAAGTGAATTTGACATTTAGCGTTTTTAAAAAAGACATAAAAAAATGTTTACCTTATAAAAATTAGAGCCACAAATTTAGTATTATATTATTAAATGACTATAAAAAAACTCTATTATAAAAAAATCCTGAACATTTGTAGATATATTGTTTTGACTATGCACTCTATTTATTTTGACTGTTATTATTATATTAAAATGTAAATTACGATCCATATATTTCACATTAATGACTTTTTGATATTTAATATCGATTTATATAATTTAATTTTATAACGATTTCTTTCTTCTTTTGTGCTATTTTTCTTTTTTCTGTCTTTTTTTCCTTTTCCCTGAGAACCATATTTTAAGGCAATTTATAATAAATAATTTTAACCTTAAAGCCCTGCCCACCCTAGAAAGGGTTTGTCCCAGTTGGGTGACAGAATCGAATAAGCATGAGGTTAAGGTTTTGTCATTCGGTTCCTGTCATTGTGTAGCATAAATCAATGTGTTATAGAAATTAATTCTTAAATAAATAAATATTAAATGATGACATATTTTTATGTGATTATTCACTACACTTCGAGTCGTCTGTGGTTTATTAAATATCTATAACGGTTGTCTAAATTTTATAAATGCGTAAGTAGTGCCGCCGCTATGGCGCTTACCAGATAGAGATGATAACTGTCCGCGATCCCCGTGATAAATGCGGCTAGCTTCTACTCGTATATGTTGCCTTGTGAGGCAGGTAGAAAGGCGAGAGTCCTACCCACCCTATGAATGTTCATCGTCACGTATGCCACAAGTTCTAGGAAAATGAAGCGTTATGTTGTTATGGGAATCGCTAGAGTCGCAAAATTACTACAGTAGGGATACTAGAAATTGTTAAATTTCGATTTATAGTAGTTCAAAATAATTATAAGAGTTAAAGAAATCCTTCTACTTATCTGAAAAAAAATTAATTGAAAAACCACACCGCTCCCTCCTACGTAACCGAAAAATTCACTCACTTAGGAAGTCATGGTCTTCCACTCCGTTCCAGTCATGATAGTAAAATTACGATCCCTTCTCATAATTCTTCTTTTTTAGCATATACCTTCAGCGCTCATGCAGCTAGACTATGGAACCAGCTCTCATCCAATATCAGAAACGCACCAACACTTTCTACTTTTTAAGTGTCTCTGAAAAAGTATTTCATGTCCCTAAATTCCTAGTTATCCTACGTATCATCTCTTTCTCTCTTGTCCTCCGCTTCTTGCGGATATTTCTCTAAATTTTAATTATTTTCATTAAAAATTGACAATTTTGTTATGATTAATTTTTTTGTTAAGTATTAGGTTTGTGTGTTTATTTTACTCTATTGGCACCTAAATTATTTTACTTCCATGTAGGTTAGCTGTAATAGATTGTAGTTATGCAATAGGTTCGCCTTTTGTATGTTTTATTTTAAAATGCACAATGAAGAATTTCTATATATGCAAGATATTTATATAATATAAAGTGCGGCATTGAAGTATGGCACTGAAGCTGATGGGGCACTGAGCTACTCGTACATTGCTGGTGGCTGCGTTGGTCTGTCGTTTTAGTTGCATTGTCAGCTGGTCGCTATTATTTGCATTGTCTTTATTTGATGCTCGAGTAGCTGAAACATGTAGTAGTCACCTCCGATATTACTAGTAGAGTTGTAGTCATAACTAGTAGAGTTGTAGTCATAACATCCCTTCATCACTGCCTTATCGCAATCAAAAGTCATGGTAATGTTACTGAGAAGTCTAAAATTGTTTAAATCAAACAGTACCAGAATATTCATTTTAGTTACTGCTTAAATCATATAAAGTTACGAGATACCTACAAATCCGTTTCCTAAATGTAATATTATGACTACGCATATTTTTTATCAATCCTCCTATTTTATTTTATTGTTTCGTAACATTAGATAAACCTGGAAAGTGGCGTCTCCAAAATTGAAGACATTCTGAATTCAGGGTTTTTCTATTAAATCAAACTCACCCGACCATATCCAAATATAAAAAAATACCATTTCCTAACCGTTTAATAGAATTACTTGTTTAGCTTAAGTGTATAATTTTCTAAAATTTTCGCCGACAGCGCCAGAAGGGGGAGGCTCTCACGCCGGCCTAGATCCTCGACGAATTTTATCCCGCTTCACAAAATTTAGGGATTCACGCTGAGTCGTCAAACAAATTGATTTTATCGGACAAACTCAACCGTCTTCAAAATTTAATATATTTAACTTCCAAAAATATGACCATGTATCTAACTTTCCCCTGAAGCTGAAGTGGCTAACTGTCCGCAACGGTTGAAAGATACCTTATCACTACTTTACAAAGTTTTTATTCTCCCAGAGCTCCTGCTTACCTGTAGGATATATTCATGCCCCTCCAACCATGGCCTTCCATTATGTTCTAATCGGGATAATACTCTAACAATACTGTAACATCGGTCTACCACATAGGCATATTATTCTGCAATCCAGGCTGCTCGTTTATGGAATCTTCTCTCATCGAATATTCGAAGTGCTTTTTCACTTAGCTTTTTCAAAAAAAAATTAAAGAACATTTTCTCCAAAGTCAAAAATAAAATATTATACTCACCTACCCTGCCCTATCCATTTTCCCTTCGTTCCTTAAATATTTTGCTGCGTATACTACATAAGTTAATGAGTATTATCGTACTGCTTAATATGGATGCTTAATTGTACTACATATACTACACTTTTCTATCCGTGTTCTCTAATGGTTAGCTATAAGGTACTGCTGCGATTACGCAATAAATCCACCATTTGTAGTATATTTAATGTGCAATAAAGATGAACAACAAAACATTATGTCATCGTGTTAAATGAAGTATACTCAATACTAACGAAGGCATTGTTCATATATTTCCTCTTTGAAATGGAAAAACTAATAAAAACTTACCATTTGGCTCTTTTGTCCTCTACTCCTGCTCTAGATTTATCATTAAAAAACTAAGAGTTGGAGCACTTCCCTCCACGGAGCAAGAAAAACCAGCCCTAAACAGTCAGCTGATTCAGTATTCAGGCCGCACATCTAGCCGCGTCAGCGATCCGCCCGCCGCGCGCTCGCGAGACGCATCCCAGACGGGAAAAAAATAAATAAATAAATATTCCCGACCTGCGAACGCGTGCAAAGTGTTCGCGTCTTTATACATTATTCAACGGACGCACCGCCCGATTCAGATTGTGAATTAAGTGCCATTCAGATTGTGGGCGTCAAGGCGCCACTGTCAGTTGCGCCGGCGTAGCTGCATCCTCTGGAAAACTAAACACTTCCACTTGAACTTCGTTCATGAATCGCGAGAGCGTATTAACTTCTAGCACCTTTAGGACCGTGCAGAAAACTTGTCGGAAACCTTCTATGCATTTGTAGCAGAGCTCCATACTCGGCACACCTCTAAATATCAAACTATAACTATTTTGGTTTTTTTTTGTTTGTTTCTACTCTTCATTGTAAAATTTCATAATGGGCGGGTTTATCATCATACGACAATGTCTTACAACCCACCCTATCTTATAACCAACCCTGGGGGCGCGAGAAGCGGATAACGTAACCAACTAAATAAAAGACAAATATACATATATTTTTTCGCATCAAAACAGACACTGCCATATTGGAACGCAAGCAATTTATGTATTTCATCATAAGGTACATAACATACACAAGGTTAGAATACATTATTTAAAAATGTCAGGAAAAGTAACGATATACCAGTACATCGGCAATATTGACCCGTCTCGTGATTGGTAACCCCTGAGTTTATCTCGTCACAGCGATTCCAAAAATACCCATATACGCTATACTTGCTCTACCTTTTGGTTAGATCCATTTCCAGGTCAAATTAACCAGGATGCACTTGCAGCAGTACCTGCGCGACTCGGATCGAATTCGCTGTCATCTGATGGTACTTAGGGTCACCCAGAGATGCTGCATACCAAATTTGACTAAGATCAGACTACGAAAAGTCTTCGTACTGGCAAACAAACAAACAAACGCAGAGCATGCATCAGACTATATACCCAGTCCTACGTAATATTACTGACGGGTTAAAAAGATAAATTAATTTGATAAAGTCTACTTAGTAAAACCACAAACACTGCAAACGGGGATGCTCCAAAACTGTTAGTCCTGGTTTTCAGATCAACCCTCTTCGGTAACAGAAATATAAAGAAATAGAAACCAAAAAAGAAGACGTTTGATCATTTACTCCTGCCCTCTGAAGAAGACTTGTATTTTTCTTTAAATGTCGATAAAGATGTCCTTCGCAGTGTCACTTCCAACCGATTCCATGCAACCACCGAATAAAAAAATATCCTTTGTAGTTGGTGGCCCTGACTTTGGGATGACTGCAAGAAGATCGTGCGCTCGTGTGAGATTATTTAGAGAGACCATAACATCATTTTATATAGATAGCTCGGTTGTTCAAACCGCACTGCCGCTTATAGGTCGCCAAGTGGAGCTGCTTCATTTGCGCCATATTCAACGTAGATGCCTTGACGAGGGATGACGAGGGAGACATGATGTCGGGGAGATATCGTTAAGCAAAACCTCGCAAATGCATTTAGCAATCTTTGTAGCCCTCTTGGGCTTTCTGTACATGGGCCATATACATAGCCTCCATGACCTAGAATAGTACGTATTAATGCATTAACACGAAGAATTCTGTTTTTGATGGCTATATACAATTAGTGCATGCGGAGACGTACAGACTATGGAAAGTTAGTGCAACATTTGTTGCATTACATATTGTGCTGCGAATATCTGTACGCGCCTTTACAGTTTCAATTTAGTCGCCAATTTTCACGTCGTTTCAGCTTAATATATTTCACGTCTGCAGCAGACGCGCGCATCATCCACTCCGTCGCGGTTACAAAAAAAAGGAAAAGCATCTCATTTTTCTAGCGAAGAAAAGTCAAACAATGGTATCCGCATTTCCCCAGGCGGCGTTCATTCGTCTTATAATGTCTGTCTTGAGCGGGAGGGCGAGTAGCGGGTAGGGCGGCGGCGGAGCGCTGGGCGGGATGGGCGGCGCGTCATACGCCGTCTGCCGCCATGCACTCAGGCCTGTTAAGACAAGATGCGCTATCGATCTAGACGCCCCGCAAACCGGATGATTGTACGTTCATCGCTTTTTATTACGACTCTTGTAAGGCAGAGATAAATATAAGGATTAAAGATGTGTGGTGAAGGATGTATAATGCATTGCAAAAATCCATATTTGCGTTGCATGAGTGCGTGTCAAATACTATATTATTATACGCTTTATCACCCACTATTCCGACTTTCCTTGACCCCCTGCAGTGCTCATGTGCTACTTTGTATATGTCCACTCTTTGTTTACGTATGGTATGAAGTTATGGAGATGCGCAGAGGTCATTCCGAATGTAATAACTCGCTGTACGCACTAAAGCCCGGTTCTCTTTTAATATACCTGCCAGATATCTTAAAGATCTAAGCATAATGACGCTGCTATTCATATACATAAAGCAATTAGTGATGTGACACATAACCGTGCACAGTTTTAAAGTGAAAGTGAAGAACCACCGCTACCCAACAAGATTTCAACATAATTTACGCTGGTGGGTTTATTTGTTTATTTCTACTCTTTATTGCAATTTTATCACAATGGGAGGGTTTATTATTATACGACAATCTCTTACAACCAACCCTACGTCTTGTTATTGCATTCAATCATACGTTATGAAAATAGGAGAGGGTAACTTATGTTGCCTACCCCCAAATCTATAATAACTCGAGTAATAATTTGAAATGCTTCTAAACTGTTCCTAAAAGTATTGAAGAGCCTTGTATTCGGCGAAAGAATATTTTTCATCCATTTTCATCTATATATATATACGTTTTTATGTGTTTTTCTATAAGTATTACATAGTAAGAACTAACATGTATATATACCAAATAAATGAATTGTTAATTACACGTATAAATCAACCTAGGAATTATTATTATTTCACGAAATATTTATAATTTCCCCCAATCCATTCAAGTGTGAATTTCGAAATAAATATCTCCATGAAGCGTGTTGCCTATCTTGCGCCATGTGAAAACTTGATGAGATTGCTTGTACGAGACAGGCGAAGTATTAATTATAAACGGCTTGGCAAACGGCGACATCTGTTACTGATAATAAACATCTCAAGCAACGCATGCTATATGAGAAAGGGGCTTAGGGTTGTCATCTCCGCGATGTGGGACGGCTGAAAATTACTGAAATATGTAAGCCTACGACCTCGGATCATAAACCCTTCTACGTGAAATTCAAAATAGAGGTATACCTTTCGGCTGATCCCAATTCATGTTATATAGGCACTTACGCAGTTAGAAGCTACTGAGAGCATTTTTTGCGTTATTCTACCATACTTCATCAATTTTTTTTATTATTATTTCCAGATTTGCTTATTCGGCCTGCAAGGTTTTGTTAATATGCAAGGTAACTCGCGTAAACTACATCCGATTATAAAAAAAATCTTTCGCTAATCGATAGCTATGGTCAATGCGCAGAGCCCAGTTAATTTTGGGGTCTGTAAGACCTACGGTTTTTTTCTGTTTCATGTCAGTTAAGGGACACTGACAGGTTTATTTGGGATGATTGCTATGTTTTTTAAATTCTTTTTTTCTTTTGATTGCGCAAGTGTTAGAAGATATGCTATTTGGACAGAATAGTTAATAAAAGTATCACCGTGAATGAGATTGAGAGTGTTCGCGATATCTCTTCTTCTTCGCAATATTTAATAAAAATCATGATCTTGGATGAGAAGAAAGATTATAAAACTCGGCGAAGAGGAGAAGGGGGCCACATACATAACGTCGAGGTCGCATGTGTGCGGTATATAACATGCATGTAGCAAACGAGTCCCCGATTCTTCTACTACGAAAACAACTTCTTCGCCTCACCTCTTTCTCTTCTCCTTACCCCTGGGTCACATCTACGAACAATAGAGCCCAACAGTGGCGCCACGGAACCGAATATGCCAGATTCAAGCACCTCGACCAAATTACAGTTAAGGAGTGTCAATTGCTACGGGTGAACCCGCCATCCCAGTGATTTATAACGTCTGTTATCATCATTTCTCCCAAGGGATGAACGCAAAGACTTTGAACACAAATTCACAATCAAACTACACCAACGGCCCTCAAGAGTCCAACCCCTTACTTCGAGGCACCTTACTACCAGATTTGGACGGATTTCTTCAGCCTCTAAACTTGTCACAGATTCGTTGTCGCACGCGTGGGCTCTATCTGACATTAGCGTCCTTTGCCCGTTAAACTCACTCGCGATCGGGTTGCTAAGGGATAGTTTCTAAGGATAGGTGATACCAGGCCAACAACTACCCCCGCTTCTTAGGAAACGTACATTTCGAGCCTTCCTGGTCGTTCATCGGAATTGCGCAAGCGATTCGCAGATACAGCTCGGTGCACAAACCGCCCAGTTCTGCCCGAGACCACTATGCGAATAGCCTACCAAAATACTAATTAATAAATATCAAGTATGACAATGTGTAAAACAATAATGCGGTGAAAATATTGCGAGCTCGCAAGTGTATCGTCGCACCAAGGGTAAGTCCGGTCCATTTGCTATATACAGTCCACTTTTACCTATTAATCTGCGACCCTCAAAGTCTTCTCATAGAGATACTCGACCACCTTGCGGAATTTCAAGAACGAAGGATATATATATATTTTTTCGATTTTGCATTTTCGAGAATTTTTGAAAAGTCGCAACCCTGCGACTGGAGAAACAGTGGCAATGCCGCTGCAGGCTTTAATCATTCACCGGCACCTGTCACCTTTCCCCCAGGCTGCAGCTTGCAGGGAAACAGGGGTTGACAACAGGCGCTCGAAGGGTGACGTTTTTTGGTGTAATTTAAATTTTATTTGTTCGTCGGGGTGCCTACATAGCGCGCGAGCGCCACGTTCCACCAACGCTGTTTTATTTTAAGTAATTTAATTTGGACTGCGGCGATCTGCTCGCTTCATTGGCGCTTCTGGTGATTCTACAGGGTGATTTCATTGGTAATTTTACAGGGTGCAAGGGACCAAGTGTTACTAAGGAAATACGCCATATTTCTATTCAACTTTGTGGCTATTACGAATGTGGGCCTGCGGGATTCTCGGCAAAGATATGCCTTGAGAGCATCCAAACTATAGTCTCTTTATAGTGGACACGCTCTAAGTCCAGAATTCTCCTAATAGAAAATTTCAGCGGATTTGCGTCTTTTAAACTGTTTTGTTGAAATGAATCTCTGAACATTCTCACAAGAATTTTTTATTTGTAATGGCTTTGTGGAAAGACGCTGAGTCCTGCTAGAACGGCCACGTCCTAGCTCCGGATTGTTTGTGTACATGCTATTAATGCTTCTTTTAATACCTTTTCGACATACGCGGTTTTGTTAACCTGACACCTTGGTCGATGAAAACAAGTGGAGAACGACCTTCAGTAGTCAATGCGGCCCAAACCTTGACAGAAGCTGGTCCTTGCTTTCTGACTTTTATTCTTTGCTCGAGATTATCGTTTGACTTCCTCTCTAACGGAGAAAATTATTTCATCCGAAGGGAAGATGTTTGGTTAAAGCCTCACTAAGTAGCCACTAAGTAGTGGTTAAAGCCTCCCATTGTGATAAGCCTCACATATCAGTGCATGTGCTCTATCCAATAGTACCTTTTTCTGCACTGAAAATAAGTCTTGCATTTTTTATTTCTTGCATGGCTAGAGGTCCAATTGATTTTTCAATATTTGACGAACACTCCAGTCTGACGCTTTCATAACTTTAGCCAGTTTTCTTGCGCTCTGTTGAAAATTTTGCACTATTCGGTCTTTAACCTTCCGAAGCATTTCCGGAGGAGTTTCTGTTCGTTTAGGGCCGCAATAAAATGCTGCCAGTAGCACTGTAACAATTTATGGTACAATACGTAAACATTTTGTTAATATTGAAATGCTGCATTTTTGCAAACAATATCGCAAACCGAATTTCCACGTAAATATAAGGAAATGACACTGTGATGTTTAAATTCCATGGTCGATATCGTTTTATAGTGAAATACATCCAAAAGCATAAAATGTGAATGAACAGACGTTTAAGTTCAAGGTAGACCGCCGTCATCGCGCATTACATTTTTTAATATAGAAGTACATTTGGTCCCTCTTTTGCTTCCTTGAGACTTTAACATCCTTACCAATAAGCGAGTTGTAAAAAATATAGTCTGTTATTACCAAGGATTTGACAAAAGTGTGACCAGAATGCTTTTCTCTATACTTTCGTTCCACCGCCGATATAACTCCATTATACCCGTCCCCAGGTAGGTACGTCGACATTACAACAAAGTTATAACTCAAAATGGCTGTCGAGTCAAACGAATGTTTCCACTGAGACGACAGATAACAAAACGATACGAAAGTTTCCGCACAATATGTTCATTTATAGGCCAAATAAAAAAAAGCGTTCAAAATTACAACGAAAAATGCAATGCAAACAGCACCATCACCCATTTTGAAAGAAAACAACGAAAGAAGTGACATTTTCTTAAGCACGTCCATAAAACGGTACTTGCTATGCTCAAAATACGGTTTCTGTATGATATTGAGGCAATTTATATGTGCATCAAATCGCGCTTATTGGTCGCGAATTTATAACTCCGTTTCAACTCAGATATACCGGGTATAACAAGAATGGGGTTTATACCGATTATATGTACATTTTTATTAGTGAAGCTATAAGTGTTTTACTACGATATAAATACGATATGGCTGTGGAAGCAAACGTATCTATTAATCTTTTGGCTCGTGGAATATTATGCAAAACACTTTCCCAACTAGAAGTGATGGCTTCTAAGGCACTTCTTCCGCCGGAAATTATAGTATATATTAAAAATAAGTTTGTAATCTGTAACTTATAGTTCGTACTCCGATGGGCGTTTATTATATATTTAAAAAACGGTCTGATGCTCAACTCATCTTTATTAATTGTACACAAAAAACAGAGATAGAATAGATAAAAATTCTTTATTGCACATTTTAAAACAAAACATACAACAGGCGGATATATTGCATACATTTAAATCTCTTACAGCCGACCTTCGTGGAAGGTAAAGTATTTAAGTGCCAGTAGATTAAAAAAAACGGAGTGGAAGACCATGACATCTTGAGTGAATTTTTCGGTTAGGTAGAAGGGAGCGGTGGAATTGTTGAGCGTTGGGATAAAGAAGGGAAAGAACAAGCAGGTTTCGTTGTTCATGTATTCGAAGCTAATGGAGTTGGCTTTCTATACGCAGAGACGTCATCAAATTTTCTCGCATTATAGATATACGTAATGCATAAATTTTACAACCGCTCCAATATGTCGAGGATGGTTTCGGTGACGTCAATGTAGCAAACATCAGCATAGTCTTGTATAGACAATAACAATGTTTGAACTATGGTCTTCTCAACCTACATTGGTAAAAATCTTTGCAGCCGCCGAAGACTGAAAACCGGCAAAGTCTACGACTGGCAAGAGATATACTGGACAATACTGGTACCTAAATTTTTCACCGTCTTTGAATATGGTATAACATTACTGTCGATACTGATTGGTGGAACAGATGCAATATTACAAGACCATAACAATCTCTGATGCCAATTGAAATAGATTGGGATATAAAACAATTTATATAATACCATTTTCATTGATTATAATGCCAGTTTCACAACAATCGCATTACAAATGTTAATCAAGATGAGGTCTTAAACACGATGGAACGCTTTCAGGATCAGTACTCAAAGGGCCGGCCATAAGCTTGCTACCTCGGCCGGCTATTACTTAGTGCGAAGGCATGCGATAATAAGAAAATGTATCGATACGCGCTTTATTGTAGAATTGAGACTGTACTTTGCGCGGCGTATCTTCTGTTCATGAATTTTTCCGCGTTATAAGTTCTATATTTCATAAACCTGCTTTCGTTACTTCAGTGCGAAATCTAATCGTCCGATATCACACTCTGGGATGTTTGCTGTCGTTTTTATTAGTATCAGTATTCCATTCGCCATAAAAGCTAATTCTACAACCCTGTTTTTATGTTAAAGTTTTGATTTAAAAGTTTAGATTTAAAGTATTTGATAAAATAAACATTAAAATGTATTTATTTGTCGATTCAAAAATAATTACTAAACGCCTAGTGAGGCGACTCTGTCAAACGGTAATAATAATATGTCGCATTATTTTTTTGCTGACATCTCGTTACAAATATGACATTAATTATTTTCTAGATGAAATACTGAAATAATTTAAAAAAACAGCATTATGCCGAGATTTTGCTACGTCGAATACGACACCTCGATAAATAGCACGCAGCGCTCCCGTTTGCATTTTCTCGCTGCCATCCCCACTCTCTCGAAATAATAATTGCGTAATGGCGATAAATAAACATTATTATATCTATTTCCCGCGCGTGCACTCGCAGTGCCAAGATGGCGGCATGGCTTTCGAGGGTCACGTGACAAATTGCCACTCGCCTGCAGGTTTTTTCCACCCCGGTCCCGCAATATTGGGGGCTTAATGAAATCGCGACGCAGCGCACACCGAGCCGGCCCGCGATAATTTGCCACCTTTGCGCGTCGGTGCGCGTATAGCCGACGCAAGCTGGGTGCGACTAATCATGCGTAATTGAGGACTGGAGAAGGCGTGACATAACAATTGGGGGTGGTTAGTATTTCGTGCAATTTTTTATTTTTATTTCGTTAGTATCTGTGCTTTAATGGGACTATGCGATTGTGCACATATTTAATAAACATGATATATGTATGTGGTAATATGCGGCATTACAGGAACATGCGTCATTACTTTTCGGTTACATGCGTCATTACAAGAAGGCATAGATCATTTCGGGAACGCATGCACGATGTTGAGAACGCTATCGATATTTCAGGAACTTTGCATAATTTGGAGGACGCATGCGTCATTACGGTAACACATCATTTCGGGAATACGTACGTAATTTCGAGAAAACATACGTCGTTTCAGGAACTTTCACCTGTTTTTGAGAATACTTGCATCGTTTCGGGAACGGACGCGTGATTTTGAGAACGCATACTTCATTTCGGGAACGTATACATGATTTCGAGAACACATCCGCCATTTGGAAAAAATGCGTCATTTCGGTAACGCATGCGACATTTCAGCAACAATGCGTGTTTTCAGCAACAATGCGTGGTTCGCACGCGTGATTTCGGCAACGCATGCGTGATTTCTAGAACGCATGCGTCATTTGGGTAACTGGCGATAATTCTACTAGCTTCCATCTCACTTTTATCGAAATCCCCTTGCACCAAAAAATAGAGGCTGTCGCTAAAGTGGATTAAAGCAATTCCGACCATGATGAGAAATTTCTGAAAGAGCAAAGTAAAAATGCTAGTTTCCGTGCCGCACCTTCACACCCCCGCGACCCCAATTGCAGCATCAATATTCACTAGCGTCAGCGGGGCGAAACAGCAGGTGCGATTAAGTACTATCGCGCATTATATCAAGAGCACTCCGGCGGAGGCCTTCCCTACTGCGAGGTGTCGAGGCCGTTGATAAGGCCGCGACGAAAAGTTAGCGACAACGTGAATATGGGCACGAAAAAGCAAAGTGAGTTTCAATGTGTAATTTTAAATAATGTGCAAGTTTTGTTAGAATATTTCAGAAAAGTAACAACCTAGAGATAATCATCATTGGCGCTACAACTCATTGTGAGTTGTAGCGCCAATGATGTGTATTGGCTTCGTCAATAATCCTCCATTCCATCCCGGGCTTTGGTTGTCTAGTTGTTCATTTGGTATTTAGCCACAGAATAAAGCCATCGCAGTTTTGATTGTTAGACTTTACCATACCCTTCAAACTTTCCAAAAAGAATGCCTTTCAATGGCTGTTCATTTCCATTCTTTTAACCACCTAAGCCTTTCGAAACACATACATACTTACGCAAACGCACGCACATTTCGGTAACATTATGTGGGTTATATATGTAATTCTTTATTTGTTCATCTTTTGCACACATCATTCGAAGATCCTGCGGTGTATTTTGTCTTGAAAAATAATCTATTGCATTTTAATTAGCTTTGTTAAGAGTCCATTTATCTGAAGCGTAACTTGAGATTGGTTTGATTATATTTTATTTGGGACTGAAGGCCAAATAACAACTAATTGCAGCCGAGCCGAGAAAACAGATTCAAAAGTATAAGTACCAACAACCAAAGGTTGAGATGGGTTCACTATTTCAACGTGGGCAGCTATGTATTTCATTTTCGCCTGATTTATTTTCTGGGCCATACATTTTGCTTCTCCATCCAAGGCCAAGCATCTTCATCAATTTCGTCACAATTTCATTTTCAAGTGAGAATATGGGAGTCACTTTTTCACTTTTCAAAATAATTGTGATTATATTACAGCCATAAAACTTACGTTCACTGGTGTAGTTGTCTCTGATAATTAAAGAGCCGAGGAAACATATTCAAAGAGATATCGGTAACATGTTCCCTTGAGGTACCCCATAATGAATGGCTAATCACTTATCATGTAGTTCATTTCTACTTATTACATGCGCTTGGTTTTATATACGCACTATTAGAGTAGGTCAGCAAATTTTATTAAGTTCTCTTAGTCTGGTAATTTTCCTTGTTGTACTTTATCGAAAGCTTTGGTCAGATCAAGGAATACACCGGAAGCATCTTCAATTAGCATATTTATTATATAAATGTCATCGCTAAAAAGAATTGCCCTTTCGACATAACAAGTGACATAATTTAAAAAAAAAAAAATAAATAATATGCAAGTGTGAGTAAGGTAAAATGAGAATAAAGTAAGATAACGTAATAGGGAATGGGGTATAGTAATTGCAAATATTAATATGGGGAACTAAAAGAACAGGAAGATACTAGTATTTTATACAATACTTACAATTCATTTTAATTAACTATTTTTTTAGAAGGCGCCAGAATTGTAATGTACTGTTCTATCTTATATGCCTATTT
>JAOPUG010000215.1:5756434-5767157 GCA_027564375.1 Micropterix facetella
ATAGGTGGTAAGGTGAACGCTCACATGTGGTAAGACAGCTGTCGTAAACCTACCATAGTCGGTCGTCAATCCAGAGTCCATCGCACACCCTCCTTATTATGATGGGCCTGACTCCGGTCGGTGAATTCTATGGCAGCTCCGTTTGTATTTACTTTAACTTTAGTCAACAGCGTTTTGTGCAAGATATTATGCAATAATATAGGATAAACAAAAAGCAGCAAAATGTACTTACAGGTTTAAATAGTATGGTTATTGGGCCTTTCTTGATGGAAAAGTCAAAATTGCAAACGCTATTTGGCCTAAAGTAATTACTAAATTACTCACTGCTTCAATTTCATAGAATACACCTATTTTAAGTATATTCTATGCATAAGTTATATTTTGGCACCTCCAAAGTCAATCTGAACTAACCGATCTGTCTTTTGACAAAGTTGTTCTCTCACTTTCCAGGGTCTGCGCGAGGAATTAGGCTGCATGCGGAGTCGCGTGCACGAGCTGGAGGCCCAGAACAGAGCGCTGACCACTCTTCTGGTGCGCCAACTGAGGCCACAAGCGAGGCCCTCACCGGCCACCCCCTCGCCGCCTGCCTCCCCGGCTCCCACGGACGTCACCCTGCATCCGTACCACCTCGAAGGACAAGGTAATTTTGAACTTAACCATTCATGATAGACGATAGAAGGTACACGAATGGATATGTGGCAGGTCACCTCTGCCGCTCCTCACTGAGAAGTAGTCTAAAGCATTGTTCAACCAATAGTTCTGCAACTGAACCTAAGGGATATGCGAAAGGACGAGAGGATGGATGAAGGACAGATGGAGAACAGCAAGATGCAGGCAGGCATGAGCTATTGCAAGATCCAACCTCCAATTGATGAGTTTATTGCTTGGACCCCTATAGGGCAAACTGCTACCTAGTAAATTTGTCTATATATTTGTTTTAAAGCTCCTGATAAAAATGGTTTTATATTTAATTCCAGTTCACTTGGTGAATGGATGCGATACCACAGCCACCATAACATCATCCCCAAGCGACCTCCCCACTCCGCCCACCGAGAGGATATCTAGCGAAGCAGCCGAGCACAAGTTCAGCATCTCGTATAGCCAGAGGAGCGATGTCTCCAATGGTGATTGCCTCAGACGAAACAAACTGTTCTGGAGCAACGACGACATACGATACATGAAGAGTGGCTCGTCGAAGATCACAAAATGCGATAGCAAGAAACGTTTCTCCAGCAGCACCCTGGATGGGAACCTGAGCGAAATCAGAAACGGCGACACGGAATCTCTAGTCTCATTCAACGACAGCTCGTGCAGCGAGCTCATCAGCATCTCAACGACGACCACCACCAATAAGCTGTCGGCTGACGATAAAAGGCGTCATCAAATATTATCCGAGCTATGGTCAGAGCTGAAAGGCATTGAAGTCACTCCACAGAGTTTAATTAAAGCGTTGAGTGCGGTGGATCCGTCGCTTTGGGTGCCGCCGGAAAGACCGTTAACGTTGAATCTCAAATTGCCAGCGCCGATCATGATATCGAAGAAAACGCCACAGAAACCATCCATCGGTAAGTTTTTAGGCACAATTTCTATAATTATACCTATCTGTAATGATGACGATGATAAAATAGTAGGGTTAGTTGATTACACGGCTACCCACACTTAGTCCAAATTTTAGAGTCATTGAGGCATATCCTCACCTATGTACCTATTGGCCACCAGTCCGTATTATAGATCTCACCTGGGAGACCAGTTGAAGAATCCACGATGAACGGAAGCCGTACACATCAGCTATAACAGCCTCATATGTGCCCATTATTTTGTCTCTGACAGCCAAAGCCAGAGCATATACTATTACATGCTCAAACGATTTATCTATTCCGCAAATGGGGCCGTTGGTAATCCCTAATGTTGCAACAATCCCTAATCTCGTGTGCATATTTTTGTTAAGACGGCATTGCCCATTCAGCAGTCCACCGTTTCCTTCAAGTTAACCCTGGAGAGTCTCAGGCAGTAACTTGTTATTCTTATGTGGATTCCCTAATGTTCCTCTCCACCAAGGAGTAGATATAGTACAGACTCTATCTACTCCTTGGTCTTGTTACGCAGAGCAGTCCTCGAGAACTCCTCTGCCTGGCAATGTTGCTCTTGAGTGCTAGTAGCACCGATTTGCTTTCTGCATATATGCACATGTGTGTGTGCACATATGTGTGTATCACATATTCTGCACATATGTGTGTCTTTTTCCTTGAATTTTCTTTTGTTCTATTTCTCCTGCTGCCATTATTATACCTAGGGCTACCGCTTAAAAAATCGTGAAGTTAAGCCCCAGGGATCTTTTGATTTTTAGTCCAAGAGATTGTGAGTTTATCTCTGCACTGGTCTCTTCATTTTTCTTTAAATCAGCGATATAAATATTTCTTTTATCTGATGCCTCTTCAATAACGAGGGCTTCAAGCTCAGGACTTATTGTATATCCTTTTCTCAAAATATTTAAAATTTGTGATTAAAAATATCTCTATTCTCTCTCCCATTGTATCAAAGATATTAGATTACATTGTTTTCTCTATGTGAATAATATTTACTAACGTTTTCTTTTAGCTCACGTTCCTAGCAAGCCTGAAGAAGATGGCGCGGTCGAGTCCCCAGAAAGTGGAAACAAAGACGAAGGTTACTCGACGATGTCGAGTGACGTCCAAGCAGACTCATCCAGGCAGAGTGAGCCAAACAGAGAACTGGAAGACGTAAAAGAAGCGTCGGATGAAACTGACAACCAAACAATCATATCTGTGAATAATATAGATAACCGTATCATTGTTCTGGATTCAACGGATCCGGACAATGTATTGTATATTCCTGTAAATTTAGCCGTCACCGTAAATGCGCGAAACAGCTACCCGCCGTCAAAGAGCCTCATGCCGTTCCAACACATAATAAGAAGCTTTTCGGATTCACATCTGTGTTTAAAATTAACAACAACCAACACACCGTGTGGAGAGAATTGTTTCTCATTCGCGAGCCCCATTTCGAGCACACCGAGTATGTTTATAGTAGATTTAAAACCGCTTATTAACCGAGAGAGAAATAATTTAAGAAGAACCAAAGGCACTAGTAGTTTAATAATGAATCCTATTGAACGGTCATCAGAGAAGAGCGATAGGCAGTCGTGGGTGAGTAATATCGATGAGCAAGTCGATGGATCGCAGTTCGACGCTGAATACGTACAGCACTGGTTAAAACTCGACGATACGCGATCAGCTCTGCAACAGCAACATCGAGATTTATTGGAACTCGAGTATGATCATGCGGAACTTGAGGATTGGAGCCTGTCGTTGTCGTGTGAAGATTTACAGGAGAATAACTGGAAGAGACTTTCGCCTTTGAGCGACATCATGACTCCAGGTCAAATATCGCTGTCGACACTTCCGAGCATACAGGAAAATAACATTTTAGAATTAGAGGAAGACGTCAGCGATTGCCTATGGAACAATTCGAGTTACTTAAATGATAAACCGGCAGATAATAAAGAAGCAGAGAAGCAGTGGCAATATCAGCATGAAAATTCGGAGATGGCTTCGCCGAGCGGGAGCTGGTGCAGCGGTGAAGGCGAAGACTGTTTTTATGGAGCGGACGACAATGCTCCGTCGAAGAGGTCGAGCGCCGCTTTAAGCGGATGCAGCGACGAGGCCGAGTGCCCAGCCATCGGAACGGACTTCACTAGAGACTTCTACCGCTTAGTCAAATACGAGAGTACGAAAAGCCTCGCTTCAAATTCATCACGTGGACTTCCTGACACAAGTAACAATATTTTACGAATACACGATATACAATCGAACAATCGCGACAGGGAACATGCACTTCAGAACGTTTTGAATTTTATTGCCGAGCAGGAAAAATACTGCCACAGCCGCGAAGAGCTGGATTCCATTCCATCGCGTCCGACTTCGGAAGTTCGGGAACTGCCACCTCCTTGCATAGAATCTTTTCAAATTCCTTCGTTTCGAGACGATTCGCAAGTGCGAGTTAACTACCGTAATTCATATGACAGCGAAATAAGCGATTCGTGCGATTTAATCACAGATAAAAGGGTCCGCGACGAATCTGAAGAATTCCATAAATATTCTATAAACGAAGCAGAAAATTACATTGACGAAGAACATGAATTGAAAGTGCATCAAAAAAATGAAATAAATAAGATAATCGACAATAATATTTCAAAAAAATGTAGTGGCTCTGAACATAGCAAACCTTTAATTATAGAAAAGACTTATGAATATAAATATCCTAGTTATGATAAATCTTCGAATTCTGCCGATTTAAGTCCAAGTGCGGCAGTTCCCAATAATGAAACTGAATTTTCACTGCTCGACGAAGTGCTGAGCGTCTGCAGTAGAAATAGCGTTACGCTCTTACCTGTTCCCGAAGAGGAAGAATTACCCGATACGAATTCAAAAATGTCCGAATCAAATACTACTAGTTCGTCCACCGTTGAGACCATCGTTCCCAGTGATTCAAAGAAAAAGAATGGGGCCGATAGGACGCGAATCCCTCTGCCCGTATCAGCATCGAAAAAGTCGCCGAAAAACAAATCTCGCATTCCTGTTCTGGATACGGCGAAGACGCAGTACGGCTCTGCGCTTATCACATCCGAGAGCGGTTTTCGACCGCAGATTTCATCGCCGAGTAACATCATTGTCAGCCAGGGACCGGCGCACGCTCGTATTGTTAGCTTTCACGAGGCGGCATCCTCAAAAGATGTCATCGAGGAGCTTACTAGGTAAATTAAATTAAATGCAATTCCTAATTCTTTGTTCAGTTTTCGTTTTTATTTTTAATTTAATTTTTATTTTTGTTTAGGATGATACGACATGATGAGCAATTGGATGAGAGTGATATCAATGCCTCGGGGGGTAAACCGTCAAAAGCAGACAGTGCCTGTTGGGCTCCAAGCGGATGGATCCACGTGGAAAGAGATATTGACTTCAACGATCCTAAGGTAGGTGGCTTATGAAATTATCTCTTTTTTCAGTTACTCGAAGCGACAACATTGTACTACAAGCCGCGTCAACAATCTCGATCCCTGACACACTGGCTCAGATCACATGTATTGCTTTTATTAAACACCAATACACCAATGCTCTAATGCACGATGTTAGATGTTGTATAGTGGCTATATTCTTTTACAAGGCAATTTGATTTTCTGTCTCGTACGTAGTTTTTGATGAACTTGTATTATATATGGGCACGATTTTTGAGCTGGTGTACGAGGGACCGAGATTGTTGGCGCGGCCTGTACACGATAAATAAATGTAAACAATGGCACTGGAATAAATGACTACTGTTAGGCGCATTGCCTGAAACGCTAAGGTTGTCACTCTTAGCATAAAATTATAGGTCATTTTATTTTTATTACATATTTAATAATGTCAGTCATGGCAACACATGGTATTTGAGACGATTCCTCTGTATGTGAAAATAAACTAGAAAGTTGAAATAAATAATGTACTAATGTCCACAAGTAGTTGCTGCATCTACAATTAACCTATTGATCCTGTTTTGCTTTATTCATCAATATCCAATACAGAAACTCGTATAAATAACTATGCATAAAGAAATTTAGAATACATAATTTATAATTTACTAAAGAATTAAAAGAAATTGATATTGATAGACCTTTTCAAGTCAGTGGGCAACAATGATGATGATATTATGTTGGGATAACGGATCATACGGCTATCCGCACTTAGCCCTACTTTTAGGGCCATTGAAACTTACCCCCACCTATATACCTATTGCCCCTACCCCTCCCCCGTCAATACTACAGATCCCCCTGCAACCAGCTCAAATGGGAGACCAGTGGCCCTATTCTTGAAAAATTTGGCTTGCTAAATTTGTCGATGGCCCATGTAAATCAAATGGACAATAGACAAATTTAGCATGCTAAATTATTCAAGAATCACCCCCCTGGTGCAAAATCCATGACAGACGGAGGCTGCACACATCACAACAGCCTCTTATGTGCCCATTATTTTTTCTCTTCTTACTGCCAAAGCTAGATACGCACATATCACATGCTCAGTCGACTCATTTACTGCTCCGCAAGCCTTGTACACAGTCATGACTATCTCCAGTGTGTGCATATGCTTGTTAAGTCGGCAGTGCCCAGTAAGCAGCCCAACTGTCTTCCTAAGTTATCCCTGTAGTGTCTAAGGTACTTCTATTACCTTCTATTGTCGATCTTTGTGTGGGTTCACTTTGTTGCTCAGGTTTGATCCTCTCCACCCGTGCTGGTTCTGTTGCGCGAGCCGGTTCTTGTGTACCCCTTTGCCAGTAGCAATGTGGATCGATTGGTGGATGTGACGATCCCTGCCTTGCAAGTTTATCCGCCTCTTCATTGCCTGTCCCTTCACCCATGTGAGGTATATATTGTTGTCATTGGATATGTTTTCCAATGCCTAATGGCATTCCTTGGTTAGTTTGGATGTCTGCCTGTGACCTTTTAGTGCTAAGAGCACTGCTCTGCCCTATGTATTCCTATATGTGTATATCCCCATTACTGCCCTGTTTGCTTTTTCTCCTGCAGCCATGATAATAACTACGGTTTCCGCATGGAAAAATCATAGTGTTTGGCCCCAGGGATTTTTCGATCTTTATCCCAAGAAATTGGGATCCGGTGCGCCGCCCCGGTCCTTTAATTTTTTTTGAGCCAACCGTAAAAATAGTTATATTGTCTGATGAGACTGGCATATAAGGGAAAACTCCTAGTTTATGGAGATGACACTTCCGCCGTTTTTTTGAACGAATCATTTGCTGGATCTGAACGAGAAAATGCAATATCTTTTGAGAGACTTAAATTTCTGGTTCTCTGTGAATTGTTACTTGTCCTAAATTTGACGAATATTAATCTCATACATTTCAATTTTCGCGGATTTTGCACGGCCAAGTTTTTTAGTTTCGTTATCGACAATGGCCTATGATAGAATTTACACATCGATGCCCTGTGAAATAAACTAGGACACGCCTGTTACACATTCTTTGGGTTAGTGCCGCTCCTTGATAGAGTGCTTAGAACATGCTACTTTACATGTGCATGCATTTTGTCGTATGGAGTTAAATTGTGGGGTCAAGCGGCAGACCGAGATTGCATCCTCAATGTGTAAACTTTGACGTGTACGTGTTTTCCACGATTATCCGTCAAGGTCCCGCAATCAGCTCCGTTCGGAAAATCTGAAAGCTAGGCGGATGTCATTGCTCCTAAGATATACAATCGATTAAACGATTTTATAAAGTCTGCACCAAGTGAAGCAACCTGATTTAGTTTTGTAAAGAGGTCAGTTGGTAACTTAACAATGAAGAATTCAGAAGATTCAACACTGAAGAATTCAGACATCAGACGAGATTATGATCACCAATACTTGTCCAATACAATAATCCCAGTTTGGTGTTGCTGCCGAGTCCCAAATATCCAATAAACACTACTATCTCATCCGGCCTAGCTGGTAGCATGTGTAATATAAATCAGCCATGGCAAACTCGGGCGACGTTTCTCAAACTGCCCCGAGACACCGAATAAGTGGTGTGTCTGTGTTGGTGATGCATTTTTCCTTCTATGAGGATGTGTGCGTAAGACTTTTTGTAGGTGGTGCCAGCAGCAATCAATGCAACGGAGGTGTGAAGTGAGTGACACACCACACGAGCGAGTGATATGATCGCATGCAAATAACCAAATTAATGAGTCCTAATGGCAACCCTCCTCTATCTAGTGCTCGCCCCATCATCACAGGCATCCCTCAAGGTACAATGCTTGCACCCATGCTCTACTCTTTATATCCCTTTGATATCGGCAGTATTATTATTATTATATGCTAAGCACGGTGCGTCGTTCACTTCACACCTCTTTGGGCTGGTTGTCGCTGTGCCCTCTAGTGGGATAAAAAGTGTCAGCAATGATCCCCATTTTGCCAGCGAGACTCTTTCTCGTTACCAACTTGCTTGATAAAAATTTCAGTTTTCGACACCTCAAAGTAATATGGATTTTTTTACATAGCTTTCTCATCTGCAAAGTTCTGACTTATTTCAGCAAAAATTAGAATGATATGATTATTATAGGCCCTTGTTATCTAAAAAAAATGTTACACATCGTGATAAATTAGTATAATACCTATTAATACCTATTAGTATAATACCTATTATTGTTGGAATGTAGATTATTTCAATTAAGGCAAAGATTAAGGTAAATTGTAGGTACAGTTTTTTTTCTCTCTAGGGGAAAAGGAAATTAAATTGAAATTATCGAATTTAACAGGCGAGGGCAAATCTCTTGGACGTGATGCTGGCTTCGAGTGACAGTTCACCATCATCCACTTCATCTTACGCTGGCTCATTTAGCAGCGATTCCGGAGATGAACCGGCAGACTACAAAAAACTTCACCGACTGCACAGACACAGGCGTCAGAAAAAAGGTATAAACCTACTTTCATATAGATTTTAAATTTATGTTTAGCAAATATCTTCGAGAATAACAGAGGTTAGTATGACTTATTGGCGGTTTCTGAATTTCTCGGATTGTCACCGTGATGTATTATTTTGATCAAAGGCTCTATAAATATGAATAGCCAATAAAATCAAATGCATGCCCAGGGCTTTTAAATGGGTGGACATACTTTTGGGGGGGGGGGGCACCTTCATAAGAGTCATTGAGTTATTGGGCACATTCATAAGTTACCTCATAGGAGGTGTGTCTGGAAAGTATCAGACCTGTGTGTATAAATTCAAGTTGAGTTACCCTAGCATCGACAATGAAGTGGCATCGTGGAAGGGGAACCTTCGTCTATTATCCAAGCCATTTCCGAACGCGTTTGACCAGGTTTAGTACGAGCTTCACGTTGCAACGTGAATGTCCAAAGTCGAGCGCGTCGCACTGCTTATTTTATAAAAATGACTAAAGGTGCCAATCAACGAATTTTTATTAAATTTTGCTTTGATCTTGGACATACAGTAACGGAAACAATCTCTATGATTCAGAAGGGTTTTAAAGACCAAGCTACAGGTAAAACTCAAATAAATGAGTGATTTAATTTAATCGCTTAATCGCTGTGTTTAACGTTTCTTGCATCATGAATACGAATGAAACAAGGTCTAACAGTCAATAAAGAATACTATCTGAGAGTTTTCAAAAGGTTACGAAATGCTTTAAGGAGAAAATGAGTTCATTCTTGGAAAAGCGGTGATTAGATGCTCCATCACGACAATGCTCTGGCACATTCGTCAAGGCTATCATTCACAGCCTGTGAATATCTTGCAAATGGCTGTTGTAGCTTGAATTCACATTATTTCCAATCACTGATTCTTGTTTGAACCTTCTGTCCAGTTCAGTCAAGAGGAGGTCAATGTTTAGCAGCTCTTAGGCATATTTTACATAAACATTTTATAGTTTGTTTATAGTTAGCCGTGGTGGATGCAGAATGTAATGACTAAATTGATAATGTAATTAAACTTGTTTCTAATTACTACTTATTCCAATATCCTGAAGGCATAAGATTATAACAGATGATGAAATCTAGTGATTTTATCTGGTAAATAAGGCCACATCCTACAGGTAGTCTTAGGTTTCGTTGCAGGTGTCTTGGGTTTCGTTGATCGTATTATCTACAGTTTTCACTTTTTCTCATGATATTATATTCTGAGAAGAATTCTGGGAGCCATTTAGGGCTAGGCCTGTGAAATCCAAAAACGGCACGTGCCCACCTGTGTCCACCCTGTGGGCATGCATATGGATAAAATCAAGGTTGTATTCAACAAATTCACTGATCTGTAGATGCTTGTTAATTGGATGCGAACAAATTATAATTCATGTATTGGCTCTCAACATGAACTTTCGAAATTCAACCTTAACAACTAGAATTCAGAAACCTGCCAATAAAGTTGCAAATTATCATTTTATTAAAAAACACTTTTTTTTAAATCACACTCACTTTCATTCGTTTATGCTTTTTATTCTCATTTGTCTTTTATCCTCATGTGTTTTGTTTTTTATGTTTGTTACGTGTGTATGTTTCTACAGACTCTCCGTCGGTTCCTGATGCACAGTCCCCGGCCGGCCCTAGTCATGAAAAAATATCGGTGACCGCACGACGGTGCCCGTCTGCACAAACATCAACACAATAATGCATGAACCACATAATCGTTACCACCATCATACTCACAACGGACACATCATCAATTACTCTATGGAATTTTAAGCGAAGCACTCACCGCATGATATCTGTTTGTATCGAATTGTGCGGCCATTAGAACTAGGGCGTCAAATTTTGTAGCATGTCAACTAAAACGATCTATATTTCAATAGCGGCAGCTCTCAGAAATAGAGGCATGGCTGTGCTGCGTTTCTCTTGCTATCGAAGGCCTTCCATCATCGGGCGAGATGACTTCTTCGTCCGCTTCGGCCGACAAGAGGAAGAGGCGGTGGCCAGTTTCGATTTCCTCGAAGACTTATCGACGAGCGACAGCCTCAATTCCTCCATAGAAGACAGTAAATTGAAAACTATCCTAGAGAACCAAGTGTCCCAAGACTCGGGCAAAGCCTCTCAGAGGTCGGCTGACTTCAGGAGCCCGCGCAGCGAGGACAGCATTGGTCACGTGACTCTTAGCGATTCCTGCGCGGCTAGCTTTACGGGCTCCGATGTTAGTTTCGATGATCATTCCCCGTAAGTCACTAAATAAGTAT
>JAOPUG010000215.1:5777947-5788305 GCA_027564375.1 Micropterix facetella
GATATTTCCGAGTAACGGAATGCCGCGTTATCACGATAGGTAGAGGTTGCGCAAGCGACTTCGACCCCGAGACCAAACGGGAGGATGGAAAAAATCGTCTAAATTTGGGAGCGTGGACACGAGGGAACCCCACTGGTTTTGAAAATTTCCAGTCAGTGCCTCGCGATAAAGATTCGGGACTCTCGCGGGCTGATGCTACGCTGGATTGTTGATATATATTGTCCAAATCCCTAAATCTCATCTCGGAGCGATATAGCGATAAAGTTCGTTGAAACGCCACGGGGTGACGGGTTCGCCCAAGTAATGGTCTTAATATTTCAATGCACTACTTTAAAAATAAATAAATAAAATGTAGTCATTAATTGATGTCGTATTGAAATCACACTACTATATTAAACTGTGACTGTAATATTCTATTGTAGTTAGGTACATCTAATAAAACTAATCGCAAGGTTTTTTTTCATTAAATAGACTAATTTACTGTCGCAAAGGTCATACCGATTTTTCATTCCCTCAAAAAGAAATATTTATTATTTCATTCATTAAAAAAAGAAAAATGTATTAAAATTTTGAAATAGGTATTGATAATTAGTATTAATCGACGTCTCGCTCTCGCTGAGAGCTCTGCAGAGTCACCCGAATGAGTTTGTGTATTTTTTATGATTTTTTATGAAGTTTGTGTTAGTGTGTTATGCTGGTCCTATTCCTATATCACGAGGTTCTAAATTCTTTGGAATAGCGTTACGCTTTATGCGCAACCCTATTACTAACGTTACTCTCAACAATGTGACTACTTGGTTAGTGGCCGATGGATCAAGAAAGAGGTGGTAAAGGCCAGTGGCTGTCGCACGCACGAGACGTGCGCAACCGATCAACCGGCGAACTCTGAAACAGGCCTAAAGAATTCCACTCTGTCTTCACCATAAAATGTTAAGTTATACAATAAAAAGTCTGCTAGATAGATACATCTTATCTTATCTCAACTATATAATAAACCATCCCATCTAATTACTGAATCATTTCCCGTTTCCGTGAATATATGTGCCGAAGACTTATATTTTAAATCCTTTTATCTATCTCTTTTAATTCCATTTTTCTTATGACATTCCTCTTGAAAATACGTCCGCAGCAAGCCAAATTATGAGCAATGTTTTTGTGACTCACACAAACGTTATCATCATTTTTAATGAAACATAATATGGCGTCTGCTGAAAATTATCGTTTTTCGATAATGAAAGCAGAAGGACCATTGCATTAACTACAATCAATTACTGCGAAGGTCAAGTGGTTAATATTTCGCGGGCAAGCAATAAAAACAGTGGTCAGGCGAATAATTTCTAGGTTGCCCACGTTAATCGACCTCTCGTGTTTACAAACTCTAGAAGAAAGCATAGCGAAAGTAAACGCGATAACGAAAGAGAAAAGTTTCTAGATATAGCGTTATTAATAAACTTTATATTCTTGATTTGTGTTTCATCTAGTATCTGTGACGTTTAAAGTAGGTACTTAATGTTACTTATTTATAATTATTATTTTAAATACAAGGTCGCTAACAATGATTCGTCTAAACCAGTATCTAATTTAACCTTCCCACCAAGGAAATTCATAATTATGGTCTCTAGGCACATATCCAAGTATCTAAACTAAAGGAAACTCAATACAACAGTTTTTTCATTTGGCTCAGCGCGCGTGACACCTTTGCATATTTTAAAATAATTTCCACGCCTACACCTATCGCAATATTACCATTTTAACAACATATGGACTCGATGGGAGCAGGTACCAAATGAATGAATATTTTCGACATGCAAACATGTAAGTATTCTTATCACGACCGCGTACGTATCCAACGATATTGATTTTAAAATCGCAGCTTGCAAATTGGCTGTGTTTACATTTGGATACGTATATTCATTTTTATCGCGCTAACTTCTCGGAATAAGCAAGAGATTGTGTTGAATTTGCCAGATAAAAACATTAAGACTTACCGTGACAATCATGCAGTGACTTTCGCGAACCGCTCCACAGCAACCGAAGAAGGCTATCACAAATATGACGGCCCCCACGATGATGAAAATCAGCGGGGGCACGTCGATCCTTCCCTCGAGGATTCTGGTGATGTCGGTCACCTGGAGCTTGAAGGCCACTCCGATTCCCAAGATGGCCAGGCCACCGAGCTGAAAATAAAATTACAATATTAAAATTAAAATAAAATTACATTTCGCAAAGCTTATTACACTTAAAACAATCCTTTCCCAAAATGAAAGGACAATAATTAATACTGCTACATTAAGTACAACATTAACCTAGAAATACTGGAAACTACTGGCTTAAACGTTACTCTGGGACTCAAAGGAGAAAAGGGTTTACGAGCTGACAACATTGGGAAAGATGGTAGAAGTACTGAGACAAAGGCTGATTAATCCATCCTGTAATGACATAATATTTTCTTGTGTAGTTTCGTAGTTGTGTAGACAGCAGAATATTAGTTTAGGATGATTAATATGAAATAACAAATAATTGTTATTAAGTATAACTGATGAAGAAACTTCTAACATAGTTTCTGAATTCGTGGACTTATGTCGTCAGTGTCATGCCAAAACAACCAATGTTCAAATACACACTTCTGAGATAATCACGTTGAACATTTACATTTACGGAAACTTCGTTTTGATTCGAACTACATCGAAATGAATTTTAATGCCAATAGGTCCTTTAAAGACCCGTCGACACGATCGTCAATGAATATTGGTTATTACTTGTTGCATTCCGAAAAAAAAACAAATTTTACGTGATGCCAAAATGACCCATGTGGAGATTTTAGACTAAGCATTATTGGATTATGTTTACATGCGAAAATAACTGAAGTGCCGCATTGGTTATTTTGTCATAACCATATTGCAATAAACAGGTGGCTTGTTTCGACCATTTCTACTCCAGTTATCATATTAGGGATTTCGGCACAACAATCTCCGTTTAATTCTGACTGAGTACGACCGTGTACGTAACTCAAAACATCCGTTTTGGCACATCGGCTGCCTTAGCATGATCTGCAGTTATCACATTGGAGATTTAGCGCAACATTCTCCGTTTAATTCTGACTGAGTACGACCGTGTACTTAACTCAAAACATCCATTTTGGCACATTGGCTGCTTTAGCATGATACCGACGACCTGGTTTCGGGGGCTCGAGGCCAAGCCGCCAAATACAAAGGACATAAAAAGAGCAAACAAACGCTAAACCTCAGCCGTAAAGGCGTTTGCACGTTTTATCGTAAGATGGCGGCGCGCACGATCACACACGGAGGAGGACAGGAACGCAGGCGGGGTTAATGAAGGTTAAAAAACAGGACTGGCGGCCGATAAAAAGCCAACCAACCGAACTCGAGAAGTTTTGGCGGTTGAAGACCGTGAATAGGTACCCGAGACACGACTGTGTCGTGCACGTATTGCATAAATAGCGCGGAACACACGTAACAGACCTATTGAATAAATCTAGTTAGCGGATTAATGGGCGAAACGCGGAGGAAACAAGCGGTGTAAGTGAAGTTTTGCGTGACAGTAAGTAAACGTGTGTGTAATCGCTAGTTTAGATACGGCAGAGGGAACTTGCTGACTCTAGAATTGGACAGATTTGTTTTTATCGACCGTGTTCATTGAATTGGCCTTTCAATGTATAATACGTTTTATTTGCAGTTAATAATTACTAAAAAAATATATACAAATTAAGGAAAAAATAAATTAAACAAATCATGCACCTAATAATAGTTAATAAAAAAACAAGAATTCCCCAATAACTAATATAAAAAATAAAGGCTGCATGATCTCACTGCAAACACTGCAAATAAGGTGATTCCTTATATAAAAAACTTGATATTAAGTAGTCACCTCATTGGTGAGATGACAATGAAGACAATTAATAATATAATAATAAGTATACATCTAATACACTAATAAATAGATACTTCAACAAAGAATGGGAGAACTATTCTTCAGTTAAGAAAGCGTTTTTAGAAGATTTTTTAAAGTAGGTAAATAGGCATGTAACGATTCAGATCCGATACCGATATATCGGCCGATATTATGTTATTCTTCAATGTACCATTTTTTACTTAAGTGATATTGTGACATTTCTTTATTTCGTCCAAATATTCCAATTAAATCAGATCCAAAAATGAAGTTGGTGTAATGAAGATAAAATGAGGAAATACCCAAATTTGAAAAAAGCTTGCGCAAAAATACTTGCCTTATCAACTGAGCTCGTTTACCTCAAAACGTCTATTTTCAACCGCAGCCCTAATACAAAATGATTTGTGTAACAGATTATCTGCAAATAATTTGAAAAAACTTTGCTTTCTTAACAAAAAATCTGCCAAAAGTGAACTTTAATTACTGAGTGTATATATCGGTTTATTACTTTGTGTAATGACAAATACTTTGATTGCTTGATGATAATTCATTAATCTCAAATTAAATATTTTCTTTGAATTTTGATTTGACATTTTTATTTATTTATTTTTAGTGTTTACACTTCTCAGTTCTCAACGTTGAGTTTCTGTTAAATAAAAGTAAGTTTTATGCATAATAAAGTCAAACAATGCCAGAGGTACATACTGCATTATTTATTTGATTTATTGTCTACTAAGCCATCGACATCGGTATCGGTATTGGTATCGAGGATTATTTACTACAATAATGAGTATCGGTATCGTATCGGCAAAATTATGTAAAGTTACATCCCTAGTAAATATAATGTATGTAAAGCCGCTGCCAGTTGATTCCACACAATCGTTTAACAGTGAGAGAAACTTCCCTGAAAACTAGACTTCGTGTGCTTGGGAACGATGCCAACATGACTACGTGGTTTTGTAAGATATGAATGTGCATCTCCAGACCAACAATCCAACAATAATAAAGGTGATTAGGTTCTTTGAATCCCACTATCTTCAACATGTAAGAACCTAGATGGATTTTCCTCCACTGCCTCATATTTAATCAAGATGCTTGCTTGAGAAATGAGGAGACATGATTTCGAAGGGGTATAGCGCAATAAAATCTAGCACAGGCGTTTTGAAGTCTTTGTATTCTCCGCTTAGTATTCTTATGCAGACATGGTCCAATAGCTGCTAGCATTCGGAGCCTGAGGCTGCGAGCGTCCCGTATTCTCTATATGGCTCTGAGACCGGAAAAGTCCCAATTGACTATTTTGCTAACATGATCCTCGGCCGATTTACACTTTCCAATTCAGGGCAAAATAAAATTATAATAATTATGTTACGTCTAAAAAAAACGAAATGTTAATAAGTAGCCGGATACGGAACTACCTCGACCTTTGTCGTCATCTGTGAGTTTTTTTGAAGACGCTACTAAAATGAATGGCTGCAATGAATAAAAAACCTTCACAAAATTTCATTGTTTTACTTACTGATTAGGTTTTCTGAAAAAGTTGACAGGAACGGAACTAGAAGCATCATCAAAAATACCTAGAAAACGTCATATATCTCGACTAGATATGATAACAAAAATACCAAAAAGCCAACCTCCTTAACAGAAAAATACTAACGCTCGCCCAATTGCGAATTCGACCGTAAACTCTAAGTAAATCATGTAAACGACGCATAAAATTTAGATTAATTTCGCAATTCAAAAGCACAAAAAATACATTTAATAGTAAATTAAATCACGTATTCATTTTTTCCAGAAAGAACGAACCCGTAACAGATAAAAAAATAATTAAATCACGTAAGTATTTAACAATAAAAAAAATCACAAATCAACCCTAGATCCGTAAGCGTCCAGCTAAAATCCGCTTGTGTCTATTCCATTTCCTTCCGTTCACAGTTCTCATAAAGCCCTGCAGTAGTAATGGCGGGCGATTGTTGTTCAATAACAATAGTGAAGCGGTCAGCGGATGTTAAGCATTAAAGCCGCTTTTCTGGTGAAAGTCACCGCGAACCGGAGTAAAAGTGACATTTATCGCCAATTTCGAGGTGCTATAAATACGTATTGAGAGTTGAGACGTGGCAACGCCGCATCGATCTGTCAAACTCGAAAAAAGATACGCGGATTCTTTTTTTTCTAGGGCAAAAACCGCAGCGCGCCATTGATCCGAAGGCCATATTCCATTTAATAACGTGAGCCGGTAATTCAAGCATACGATTATTCCAATGTGACGCGCACCGTCACTAACATCACGTCACTTTTGCTTTCGCAATGTTTGTTGAGTCATTTTGTATTTTTTGTCAGCAGTATTCGGAGTATAATACAATTTTAAAACAATAGCCGCTTTTCGGAAAATTGATAAACGCAAGTGTGTATTTTCAATATGTGCGTAATCACTTAAGTATACACACATACCTACTTAACTTAAACCTTACTATCCTTTCCATAGACTATAAGCCTTATTACGCCATAGTAGCATAGTAGAGGACTTTTAGCTTTACCATCTTGCTGCACAAGACCTTTACTAATTGATGACTGCAAAGCGGCGTCTCCCTATCTGGGAGAGGCCACTGCGGCTTTATTACGGGTCTGCGATACAGTCCGTAGCTAAGGCAAAAAACATGGCTGACAGAATCACTCAAAAAATAGTAATTGATCGAATACACATTATACGCCAATATCAAGCCTTTCCAATGAAGCACACATTCCGAAATTGGATGGCTCCCATACGCATAGAACATGGCGATTTTTGAAGCGAGTTCAATGCAAGTATAATTTTCTAAATGCAGCTAAAATTCCGAGAATTGATGTCTTGCGACAGCACTAATTCAGCGTGACAAACTAAAATGTGTTAAAATGAAAAGCATTGCTATTTATTGAGAGGTTCACTTTTTGTGATAATTGGACGGATAGAATCCCAGGAGACCATGATTTAATATAAAAGACATGACATGACTACGACTTAGCGATTGCAAGCGAGAAAAAGAAAACCATTATACCGGTGAACCGGGTCAGACAGGAGGTCTCAGGCCAGGATGTTCGATGTAATCGCAGCAACTAATGATCAAAATTTTTCCACAAAAAAAAACAGTCCGTACAATATTCTAACCGCTAGTTTGCAAATAGACATATACTTGACAAAAGCAACTTTTTTATCTACTGCCAATATACGACAATCTTTCTGTGTTTCTCCGTGATGAATCGAATTCTAAAGAGCGATAGAATGTGGTTTTGCTCATAAAACGTTGCATGGAGCCAGAATGAAATATACTCTGAGAAAGAAAGAGTTTTCAGTGTTCGCCTATTTAGTCCTATTCTAACTTTTTTTTTAAAATATCTATACAAAAAATGTTAAAAACAACTCGGATTTTCCGAGACTGGCAGCATAGATAACGTAGATAGTTCTATAAAAGCTATGCGTGCTCGGTTCAAGCTGGTGAGTGGGTTGTTGTTATTGACAATAGAAGTCTTCTTTTGTCGCTGACAACATGAGTGTCTCGGTGGCCAATCAATATAATCTACCGCTGGAACCGAAGTAATCGAGGTTTTGAGTTTCACACGTCTGAAAATGCAGTGATAAGAATGTTATCTTAATATAATATGATAGTGGTTTATTTTCTCGGTTTAGTATTGTCGGTCTTAAGACGCTATCTCCTATCTGAGGTTTGCTATCAGTAATTATTCATCATCTAAAAGTTGGTTGATTTATTTCCGTAATAGTATATTCGTCGCACCCCATATTCATGTCTCCAGGTCTGAATTGTATGTTCTCGCTATCCAGTTCCACTGGCCACGTTTTTCACAATGGTAGAGTGGGCAACGCATGAACAGTATATTGTATACTGTGATGCAGGTATGGCCAAGATTCGTTACGAAACCAGTTTTAATTTCGCAAACTCTGATGTAATTACTCCATGTTCTACGGCGACGACCACCTTAACCGGTATTACTCGGAATCAGTCAAGTATTTCGTTGGAAAGAATTCCTCAGTCTGAATGAGAAAGTTGCCTTGTTACAACCTACGCCACGCCTACCCAAGCCGCTGTTTTCTCTCGTTTACTTTCATTAAAAAGCAATCTTAATCCTCTGGGTATACGAGGACAACTCTTGAAATGGATTGAGTCCTTCCTCAAAGGCAGAAAAATGCAAGTGCGCATTGGCGACCAACTGTCAAATGAAACGAACATTACCAGCGGTGTATCACAGGGCTTAGTCCTTGGAGCGCTTCTGTTTATTTTGTACCTCGCCGATCTACATCCGATTATTAAATCTTGTTCCATTTATTTATTTATCTTATTTGCAGTTGGTGATACAAAAAAAGACAAAAAACATAACAAAGACTATTTAATAAAACTACAAACGCTGAAAATTAGGGGTATACTCAGGATTTCTCCTAACTTGGTTTTCTGGACACACCTATTATTGGTATCACCATTTATTAAAATTAATAAAATAAATCAAAATAATCAACATCAAATATCACGATAAAAAATAAATAATAATAATAATCAAATTACCAATTATACATTTTAAAAAAACTAAAAATCTTCGACTTCAAAAAATCGTTTTTTAATAACATAGTCTTATAGCGGTCCTTGAATATTCCAATTGACTTCGATCGCAATGCCATTCCCAACGGAATTCGTACAACTGCAGAATAATAAGAGACTACATTGGCAATTTGTGGGTTTGTGTTCGGAAATTATTGAAAGTTGTACACGCACGCGTGTTGAATGGTCATGTTGGTTACGGGACGAAATCATAGGCGAGTAAAGATATCGCGGTTGTTTATTGCGTTCTACCTTGAGTAGGTACATGGGTCGCAAGATGGAGCTGTCTTATTTTACTCATACTTAACATCGAAGCCTTGGTAAGGAATGGTGACACAAGATGGCATAAAGGAATCCTAAAGAAAAATCTTGCGCAGGCATTTTGCAATCTCTGGAGTCTCTGCTCAGTATTCCTATACAGACAAGGGCCATACACATAGTCGCCATATTCAATTATATACAATATTAGAGCATGTACAAGTAGTTTCGCCGATGACACCACATTCCCTGGCCCATAGAACTCAGCTTCAGGTATATCTCGACAGGATCAGTGAACGGACCAAGAAATGATTGCTCAGCCTGAATATCGAGAAATATGTTGTACTGCATATTGGTACTACTAACCCTAAAACTCCATACTGACTGATCGGTACAGAGTTAACATACATATCAAAGCAAAAGGAACTGGGGGTAACAATATTCTTTGACCTAGAATGAGAGCCGCACATATCTTACGTTGTAAAAAAGCAAACACTCACATACCTATTTGATAAAAAAATAATTTGTTAACATTTCACCGAGTCAGCAGTAACTTAACGCCGTTAGAATATGGATTCCAAATCTGGAATCCATATTTTAATAAGGATATAGACATGCTCGAGAAGGTTCCGAGAAGGTTTACTAAGATACCTCGTGAACTAAAGAAATTAGAGCATGAGGAAAGGCTGCATTTCTTACAGCTGATAACATTAGAGGAACGGCGTAAACGTGGTGATATGATAGCAACATATAAATACTCCATAATATCTATAACGGCATTTATGTAGACGAAATCTTCACCTACAACCAAAACATATTTGTGGTCACTCTTTTAAACTTACTAAAAGCGACTTTTTCATTAATTCTAGGAAGCACTTCATCTGCAATCGCGTGGTCGACCAATGGAACGGAGGAAAAGTAACGGAGACGAAAACATTACAATTCACCATGATGTGGCATACCAAAAAGTTTGGAAAACCTAATGCTCACAAATCTATGTTTAGAACAATCCTTTAATCGCTAGAACGACACGCCAAGCTTGAATTACTCTAAAGCGCTAATCAAAGCTTACCACCGTAAAACAGCGAATGAGGCTTTAGCACTAAATAGGAACACTTTACGCATGCTGATGAGGCCACAATGCCCATGGGCGCTCACTGGGCATTGTGGCCTTAACAGACACATGTTCAACCTCAAGCTCCGGGACACGAGTGTGCAGATTCTGCCAAACTGCAGACGAAACTCCCCTGGACCTCGCGTGCGAATGTGCTTATTGCGGTTCTTATACGACGCGAAGCTTAGGAGATCACAATATACCAGAAATAGTCGCAGTGATACAAGGCTCAGTAAACCTTGAAACAGCCCCCACACAGCAAATAAAAAAGCACTTCAGATATGGGCATATCAGCAATTTGTTGCCCGCCCATAATGAAATAATAATAATAATTTGAGTCGTCCAACCGATTTTTTTGCCAGTGTCTATCTATGCATGTATGTACAGGTTGGGCCAAGGGAAATCACCCTATTGGAACAATGTCAAATCTGTTTTGACAGTTGTGGACTAGACAGATGCAGAATACAAGTGAACAAGCCATGGAGCGATACACT
>JAOPUG010000215.1:5823907-5834825 GCA_027564375.1 Micropterix facetella
TTGAGAGATAGTAGCAAAAACTACCCAACTAGGATAATGCCCATTATAGGGTAGATACGCCTATGTAACAAGGTTACCGGTGTCGACAAAAAGCTAGCGAGACTCAAATAGCAATGGACCAGACATGTTTGCTTCAGCGGTGACAGGAGATGGTGCAAGAGAGTTTTATTCCGGAGGCCCCTCATGGGATGATGAATTATCCGCTGAATGAAGGGTATATTCTATCATTATAATTGTCACGGTAGATCGTAGTGAAGAAGCTTTACAGGCTGCGTTGCCTCTCACTGCGACCATTCCTGATCTTTTGTATTCACCCAGTCCATCTTGAGGCTTACAAATCTCACAATTTTTCTGGGTGTGATGTTTCTGACCTACTCAGGTATTAATATCACTTTTTCTAGATAAAACAGTCTCTGGTATGCAATATTTTGCATATACATAGTAGATGCTCTACCGTTTCAGCGTTTTATTAGCATTTCATTCTCAGCAATTCCCATATTATATCACTGTATATATTAACTATGTTTGTCCAATATATATGCATTGATATTTATTACGGTAATTATTATTAGAGTTATTTTGACAAAATAAGGTATTGACAAGCTGTTTACTGTGACTATTATGCACGAATTGCCCAAATTGTTGCATAGTATGCACATTGCTATCGTGAGATATATCTAGAAAATCCCCTTTCTTTATTATTTATACATTTCCCTTGCATTTGTTAGCCTACTTGTGCAGTTGAGTGAAATATATCACTTTTCTTTTTAAATTGAATTAAAATAAATGTATATCATTATCAAGTGCCATGTCCGATGCCGGACGTAGGCAACTATGAATGCAATCCTCGCCTACCTGGCTTAAAAGACCTGGACTGTTCGAATTCGTAGCCAATGTTTTCCTTTGCCCTCCACGCTGCAGCTAGAAAGCCTAGACATTTAATTCTACTATGTTGTTCCACGTCTAGTCTAGAACCGAGGATCCCGCTATATTTATTCAGCATGGGTTTTAGTGGGATTTAATCCACTAAGGGGCCATCACCCTACCACCGGGAGCTCCCAGCCTAAGCCGTTGGCTCCCCAAAGGGTACTATGTTATTAGCCGTTAATTCGCTGGCAGTAAATTCTATACTTTTGGTATAGAATAGTCAACAAAACGCGACATTTGCTGACTTAAAAATGACATTACTGGGAATGAAATTACAATAAAATGCACAAATGCAATATTTTTTTCATCATCCCTTGTTTGCGTTTTTATTCTACAAAGAGCATTGCTTTATTTTTGCTCTACGATCGATCGTTTCATCGTTTTAATATAAAAGTAAGCATGATAAATATTTTTTCCAGCATCAACCTAATTGCTAAAAATGTGAAATTGCTAAATGTAGAAATGAAATAAATTGTTTCTGATTGTGTAATACAAGGAGGTTGGGGAAATTCCACGCATCTGTTCTACATACTGGGTCAACGTTCATTCACACGTTTTGTGGTTTCAGTGAGAATGCCCACGCCAACGCGGTTGAGGGACCTAATCAGACAAATCAGAGCGGCCAGAACAGCTGCCGAAGAGAGATCTGTTGTAAATAAGGAATGCGCCTACATTAGATCTACATTCAGGGAAGAAGACAGCGTATGGAGGTTTGTCGATTTCGTTTGTGTAGTCAGTAAAAGTAGGTCTGTAGTGCCTATGATAATTGACATTGTGACTTATCCAGTACCGTATTTACCCGACCGCCGAATAGACACAGAGATATGAATCAAGATAAGAAACAAGAAGCTCTAAATCTAGTAATACGAATAAAAATCCTGAAGACTTTTGTAAAGTGTGTGGAAGCTTAGGTAATCTTTTGAAAGAGACCCTAACTGCTTATGGAAGAAGCAACAACATGTTTTGCTTCTCTTTCTGATTTTATAATTTATCTAGTAGCATTAGAATTCGACCATTACGAAGACATTTCTAAAGAGAAAATTTCAGATGCCGACCACAAGAAACAAAATGACCAGCCATATAAATCTAAGCCATATAATCTAAGGCCGGCCATATACACTCATTTTCCTGATTCGGAAACTGTATCTGGAAATCGCATTCGAAATACCATACGAACATCACACACATACGATTTTCCGATGCGGAATTCGGAAACGTATAGCGCCAGCCTAATCCATGTTTTATCTCTTTAAAAATCTTGATATCTCTAGGAAATAATCAACTCATTCCTAGAAAAAAAGCATTCCTCCCCCCAGAGGGGTAATAATAATATTATAATAGTCAGTGAATTCCATTGCAGCTCTGTTGTATTTATTATATTGGTATAAATTTACAATCTTTTAACGTTTAAATTTATAATAGAGTATCTATTAATCCATTCAACATGATTCCATTCCAGTTTATCCATTCCAGCATATCCATTCAAGTTTATCAAAAATCTCCTCTGGACCTGTTCAATTCAATCTATTTATTTATGATCTGTGGATTCCAGATAACCAAGGCGAACGAACTTAAGTTGTGATTTTTGCTAGTCTATTCTGTATTAATATTTTTCATTTGCGTATTTGAAACAGATGTCGAAACATAGCAAAGCTTCTGTATATCCACATGCTGGGCTATCCTGCTCATTTTGGTCAATTGGAGTGTCTGAAACTAATAGCCAGCACGAGGTTCACCGATAAAAGAGTTGGGTATTTGGGTGCCATGCTGCTGCTGGACGAGAGACAAGATGTACATTTATTAATCACCAACTGCCTTAAAACGTAAGTGAATATGATAAAGTGGTGTAAGAGGATGATTTGAAATTTTGAAAATGTTCTGGATATGTATTTTTTATCCTACAGAGACCTGAACAGCTCCACCCAGTTTGTGGTAGGGCTAGCGCTTTGCACGCTCGGCGCGATCGCTTCGCCTGAGATGGCGCGTGACCTTGCTGGCGAAGTGGAACGCCTGCTCAAATCGCCCAATGCTTACATCAAGAAGAAAGCAGCACTTTGCGCCTTCCGAATCGTAAGGAGGGTACCCGATTTAATGGAGATGTTTTTGCCCGCCACACGAAGCCTTCTCACTGAGAAAAACCACGGTGAGCATGGTAAAGTCGTTTTAATTTTTCATATTGGGCTTCTGTGTCTGCATGCGATGTTCTTTCGGGGAAGAGAGGCTTTGCTGATGTACGCAGAATGCACATTGGGATTTTCAGAGACACTTATCTCGTATACTGTACACAATAGAACTCTCGTTGTGTGCTGAGAATGTACATTTATGGAAACAACTACACGAGCAAGTTCTCGAAATCCATGTTTCACACCATATGCATCAAAATATTGGAAGCAACAGCATGTGACAAATTGCCATACTGACAAACCCATGCATACCGTATACCTCCTATACAAGCATCTACGCAATGAAAGACCGCTCCCATACTTCACCATACAACAACAGTACAACACACGCTCCACCGAGCGGGTGAAGTGGTCTTCAGACCACAACAACGCAGTGGCATCAATGACAGATATAAGCGCAACCTCCCTAAGTGCGTATACCGCATGTAGCTAACACAAGTGTCGACTTTTCGACAGACCGTGCAACGAACAAACAGTGCGCCTGATGCCATACAATAAAGTCACGTGACTGTTCTCCAGACCCACTATAGTTACACGACTAGCCGCATGTAACCAGTTACGCGTGACTCAGGAATACATTTAATCAATGCAGCATAATACAACTGATGAATCGACACAATTAGAGTTCTGACCTTTATGGGGGTAAGCTACAATGGTCCTTAACGAAGAACTAAGTGCAGATGGTCATCGTCTGCCCCCTCCCCCCCCCCCTTATCATCATTATTCGTCACCTATTGAGCTGTGTATGGCTGCAGCAACTAGTAATGTAGTGGGTTTTGCAGTTTAGAAAGGAAAATCAACATGCTTTTGTGTGCTGCTAGCCCGTTGCTTCAAGCGGTTGATTGTGTTTTTTAAATCAAATAATTGACTTTCGAATCAATAATAATTGAAAATTGTTTTACAGGAGTGCTGATCACCGGCGTGACACTAATCACGGAAATGTGTGAAAACAGCCCGGACACACTCAGCCATTTCAAAAAGGTGAATTTATGTTATTTTTCTTATGTTACAATATACGCGCCCATCTACTCTCTAAATGCCAGACCTAATGACGCTCGAAGCTATTGACATTTTAACTTTGATTGTATGTGAAAGTTCAGGCATAATGCATATAATTTGTATTCATCGGCGATACTAATGCTATTTTTTCCCTGCGTCTTAATTTATAGGAGTCCGGCCAGCGCGAGGTAAACACCCATTGCCATTATGCAAACATTAACTTCACACACACGCATGAAAAACACATTTTTTTTGGAGGTCACTACTTTATTTTAATTTGAAAATTGGCAATGGCTTATGTTATTGCGTCATATCACGGAGTTGCGAAAATAACTTACGAGTACACTAGTGCATCGCGCGCATGCATACTGTCACATTTATTAGTAAGAGCTTTGATGTTTGCACTACGTACAGATTTGTGTAATTTTTGTATATTCACCTTTGCATCCTGTTCACCGTTGTTATATGAGGTAATTTAGGTCATGATAATTACTAATCACGTAATCGTTTTATCAACAGATTGTACCGAATTTGGTTAGGATTCTCAAGAACCTCATTCTCGCTGGATATTCACCGGAGCACGATGTCAGTGGAGTGTCTGATCCATTCTTACAGGTAAAGAAGATTATTAATTTTCCTGATCTTCTATGCTTTTTTGTCATACGGTAACTTTTTTGAAATTATTAAAAAATATATATTATTCCCCAGAAAATATTTGCCCCAGAATTGAAACCATTAACTATACAAAAAGAAATACTAATTTTAGAACATGAATTACC
Source organism: Micropterix facetella (assembly GCA_027564375.1). Classification (NCBI taxonomy): domain Eukaryota; kingdom Metazoa; phylum Arthropoda; class Insecta; order Lepidoptera; family Micropterigidae; genus Micropterix; species Micropterix facetella. The sequence continues at coordinate 5,828,796 of JAOPUG010000215.1, forward strand.
CATAAATGTCAACTGCAAAAATTGTTTCTCCTCTTTCCTTCCCTCTGTAAAATTTTGAATAAATTATTATTAGGTACGTATTAGAATGAAATAAATCCAAAATACACACGGGGTTTCACGAGGATCCTTTCCAAATAAATAAAATAAACTTAAGAATATGTTGATTTAACATTGTCCTTCTCTTTATCCCCCAGAAAATATTTACCTGAGAATTGAAACCATTAACTACACAAAAAAAAATACTAATTTTAGAACACGAATTACCCATAAGTGGCATTCACGCACTGAACGTTAAACGCAGAAATTGTTTCCCTCTCTCTCCTTCCCTCCGTAAATTCGTAAATATTTCCCTAAGTATTTGAACGAAACTAATCCTCCAAGTCTTGAAGAAAAACTAGTCCGAACGAAAACTAATCCTCAATACACACGAGGTTTCGCAAGAATCCTTTCCAAATCAATAAAATAAACTTAGGAAAATATCGATTTAATATTGTGGTCCTTCTCTCTCCTGAAGCAGCAGCAAATATAGTTTTTTTTACTTGAAATCAGAACTTTCAGAATTTTTCAGAACTTTCAGAACTTCAATCAGAATTTTTTTTTTATGATGGGCGCAACTTTGGATGGTGAATTCCATGGCAGCTCCGTTTGTACTTACTTACCAGATAGGACAGTCACAATAGCACTTGCATCATATTAAAAAATTGGCCATGGTATTTACTACCAATTTCTTATATAAGATCCGTTTGTTATTTTTGACACGACATACATACACTCTTTTTTATTTCTGATATTCTAATTTGTCATCAAATGCCCAGCCTACGACGGCTTAGTAGCTTTCAGGGACTGCAGATTTCGGAAATGTATTGATTTTATTAAATATTCCCATACACACTGGCCGGCACGGGCGTATGAAACCATCCTAATGACGCCCACCTGTGGGCTGTGCGGACTTATAGAACCACAATGGTGCTGCCCACTTTCGGGCTGAACGTGGGTCAACGTTTATTATAATAAACCAAAATATAATAAAAGTGCTGTACTATATATTAAAATTGAATAGTAGGTTCACATGTACATGTAAACAAACACTTTGTATTATTTAGCATCTTGTATGAATATTGCTAAATTTGTTCAGCAGCAAACTTGTTAATACCAAATTCTCATCAACTGGCCATCGTTTTTTTCACAATATTATTGTTTTTTGACATAGACCAGAATTGTCAGGAGGCTTAAAAATATGACAATTAAACTTTCTAAACTAAGATTTAAATGTTCCACTGTTAATTTGAGGAATTTAATGAATCTGTAGAGTAGAGGAAGACAGTAATTTTCTTATAACACGGTAGGCGTATCTGTCTGGCGATTTTAGCGACCGTCCTAATACTCTCATTGAGGTTAATTTTGATGGATTTGATGGATTGCCACAGACTAATCCACAGGCAACTGAGGTCTTTTAAGATTCGGAAAGTCATTTGTTAAAAAATCATTTCACAGCATAACTAAATAATAAGGACTACAAATTGGTACTATGTTTGAAAGAAGAATTTCAAAAAGCCATGATTTCAGAAAGGTCTCAAACTATATTTTCGCTATACATTTTTTAAAATGTTTACAGAGACGCTCGTATATTCGCAGCGTAAATTTGGAAAACTACAGTTCGTTTATTTGTTTTGTAGGTAAAGATTCTACGACTTCTCCGCATCCTGGGACGGAACGACGGTGAAGCTTCAGAAGCCATGAACGATATACTAGCGCAGGTGGCTACCAATACAGAAACGAGTAAAAACGTAGGAAATACTATCCTCTATGAGACAGTTCTTTCCATCATGGACATCAAGTCGGAGAGCAGTCTCCGAGTGCTTGCTGTGAATATTCTCGGCAGATTCTTACTCAACAATGATAAAAATATCCGATATGTGGCTTTGAATACTCTGCTGAAGACTGTTCACGTCGACACCACCGCCGTGCAGAGACACAGGACTACCATATTGGAATGTTTGAAGGTGAGCGTGATGATTTGTTGTCAATTTGTTGACGACACAAAAAATTTACCAATACACAGTGCAATAAGCAGTGTACAGCTTCAGTTGTATGTTGACAAGATCAAAGTGTGGATGAAAGATTGGTTTAAGTAACCAATTTTAATCAAAAGATTGTTAGCTTACCTTGAACACCGATAAATATGTAGTTCTTCATATCGGTAAAAGAAACTCCAATACAATATTCTCTGGCAAATACTTAATAAAAAGCAGTTAAACAAAAATCTTGGAATAACAATTAGTAATGATCTTGATTTCAAATGGTAATACGCATACTTGCAATCTCTAAAAGAGCCAACTCTACTCTCTGTCTAGTAAGAAAGCTGTCGATAGAGGTGTTTATCTACAAGGTGTACAAGATCTACAAAGTGTTTGAGAGGGGACCCAAAAAAAACCGGATTGAAACCGTGCGGCCGTTCCTAGGCGTAGTAAAGAGTTCTCCCGCTAGGTAGGGCTAGTAGCTAATAGAGACCTTCCCAAATCAGTTGCCCAAGCGGTGTCTGCATAGGAGGTTGACGTTTGAGTGTAGTATTGTTGTTCTCAACTGTTCTCGAGGCCTAATAGGGTCGAGTAGCTCGGGTCATAATGGCCAAATTTGTCACATGGTTGGCCCGACTCATGACTTAACATCCATCCGGCAGCCGCCCCGAAGAGTGACTAACCCGGTGAACTCGCTGAGCTGCTGACCTCGGAGAACCGAGGGGTAGAGAAATGTGCGGGGTATTACTACTACGCTAACATAGGTAACTAGACTTTTCAAGCGCTCGAAGTGGTTAAAAGGCTTTTGGTGACTTGTCTTGGAGAAACTCTAAATTTTCCCATTTTTGAATGACAGGATCCGGATGTTTCACTCCGTCGCCGCGCAATGGAATTATCATTTGCTTTGATATCGGCAAACAATGTACGCGGTATGACCAGGGATCTGCTCGCGTTCTTGCGCAGGGGTGATGCTGAATTCCGCGCTCCCTGTGCTTCTGGTATTGTACTTGCCGCTGAGCGATATTCCACGGACAAGAAATGGCATCTCGATACGCTCTTCAGCGTATTGGATGCGGTGAGTTATTTTTATTTCCGTTGTCCCTATGAACATTATATTGCAATAACATTTTTATTATATTTAGGCGGGTAACAATCTCCGAGATGACACTGTATCATCGACAATCCAGATTATTTCATCATCACCGAGTGAGAGACAATCGTACGCAGTGGCGAGATTATGGTCAGCGCTACAGCTGACCACTACTGCAGGCAATGCTATGGAGAAACAACCACTGGCTCAGGTAAATATACATACATCGCCAGATCTTCCTCTTCATTCCATACCAAGTTGCAAAAACAACTGAAAGAGGGGAATATATAAGCGCGAGGAGAATGTAGCTGTATCCAGTCTTAAGCAAACGGGGCCAGTTGGCAGTATCTACTCGCACTTTGCTAGGGGTACTCTACCTTTTTTGCCTAATTAGGTATCTTCCAGTGCTCGCGTAGTTACTCATAAACTTCGCGGCCACAAAATAGGTAATAATTTTATTACAACATGCTCGATGACAACACTAATCACATTGAAATCAGAATGAAGGGGATGCCTTAGTTAAACAGACTATATGTTATCAGATTTGTTTATGTTATATTTTGAACTAGTTGGTTGTTGCACATCTGAGGCGCCTGCCAAATAGATCGAATTTCGAACGTTATAGACCCCTTCACGCCACCATGTCCGCTGCGACTGCCCCCCCCCCCCCTACTGTCACTATTGCCACTACACAGTGTCTACAGCGTTACGAGATCAGTCAGTGATAAGCATAAATATATAGTCTGATTCATATTTTGCAAGTTACATTATCTTATAGGACATTTCATACGGGATCAGTTTCTATCTAATGCAAATCTATTGGTAGTTACACGCTGAAGGTGTACAACGATACTCGATCTCCTTGGTGATGCGCAATATGTTTAGATATTTTGATCTTCAAATAACATGACGTTATTGATTTTTGTATCACGAGCCTCGATATATCATTTTAAAGCGCTTTTGCTCTTCTTTCTAATAAGATACCTTATAAAATTATGATCCTATAGTATATCATGACAGTCAGAAGAATGATTGGATAAGAGTTTTCACATATTTTTTCTATTCTCAACTTTCCAACATATATCCTGCTAATGTTTGAATTTTATAAAAAAATCATAAACCTAATCTAGAATTAATTTAATACAATTTCTAATGAATTCCTACGTGCTAACTGGATAAATAACTATTACAAATTTACATGATAGGACGCGCGCTAAAATAATTCGAAATATTCAAAGTGGTAAAGCTCGTTATAAATAAGATAAAATGAATTTACCGTGTGAAGTGTATAACACCCCACGTTTCAGCGATGTTGCAACCGCCGTTGTCCAGGGTAGACTACACTTTCTTTCACGCGATAAATTCGTATTATCTTATTTATAATGTCAAGCAACCGCGATAGTCTTCGATTTTAATGGTAAACCTCCGTTTATTATAACGAAATGGATTCATTATTTTTAAATATCTGGCTGGGAAATATATTATTCTAATTGGGTTGCAGGTCAGAGGTTAATGCCGCCTGTACGAAGTGAGGAATCTTTGCGCTTGTAATATTATTTAATTTTTGACATCGCCATCACTTCTGCTTTGCAAGAATAGATTGTCAAAAACAAGCCTTCTGATATTTAAGTTTATTTAGTTTAGCTTTATTTTACGATTAGGTTCAGAAAATGGAAAGGATACCGTATATCTCGTTGGAATATATAAATATTCATTTCTGTATTTACGAACTATTTTAACAGGTGGCGGCTTGGTCAATCGGGGAATATGGAGACCAACTGGTATCAGATGATATTATTTCAATCATGGCTAATGATAATAACGACGATGAAAACATCAGTAAGTGTCTGCTACATTATGTTATATTTCATTATATTATAGGTGTGCTTAGATTTCTCGTAAACACCCTACATAGATCTAAATACGACTGGCAGATTTCAAATATAGATGTTTTATTTGCAGTTGAATTTCATCAACCGACGGAGGACGAAGTGATAGAGGTTTACCAGAAGTTGCTCTGGTCGACGCAGCTGTCCATTACCACAAAAGAATATTTGCTTCTGTCACTGGCTAAGCTCTCGACGCGATTCAACCTTCAAGCGAGCCAAGAGTGAGTACTTATGTTATAAATTCATTGAAAATCAACAGATGATGACGCTGATATTGAGTTAGCTCATCACCCACATTTTCCTACGTTTAGAGCCATTGAGGCTCACCTGAACCTTTTCTTTTTATTGGTTTGTCCAAACTTACAAATTTCCAGAATTAGTGAAATATAATGTTTATTTGGATTTTACCACCCCACTAGACATATCTTAACTGTGTCAGGATGGGTTATTACTAAAGTAAAATTATAATGAAGAATATAACTTGAATAGTAGGACTATTTGTATGACCATATTAATAGTAGGACAGGAAACCAAATTACTAAAATTGATTAGATTTACTAAAATTGTATGAGTGTGTGCACAACAATGAAACTTGGCAATAGATTTTTTTTTTAAATCAGATGTAAAATCCCCATACAGATATTTTTTTCGCGAACAATCTAATTAAAGCAACTTAAACTATAACATTTTTTATTTATTTTAGTCGTTTTAATGTTTTCTCCATATTTGATTCCAGATTCACCCCAAACTTATCCACTCTCTGTGGCTAGATTGTTTTTCTATAATCCTGAGATAGCCAATAACACAAATGTTTATATGGTAGTTATTTTTACTAAAAAAATTACTGAAATAAATTAGTGACTTTTTCATCTCGTCTCTTAGACTTTTCATCATTATTTCTCACTCCACTGTCTCGTTTCGTCCCTGTGGGACATATTCTTTTTCATTTGATATTTTTGCAAATGCCCTGTGCCATTTCTTGATTAATTCGGATGTCTGCTGCAGTCCTTAAATCTAAAAAGCATGAATATAT
>JAOPUG010000215.1:5834925-5849353 GCA_027564375.1 Micropterix facetella
ATAATGCAACAGCGATCAATGATTGTGCAGAAGAGCGAGATTCAAAATCAATTTAAGTTCAGTCATAGCCTTTTGTATTTTAATTGGCCTATTGACCATCCAAATATGTCTACATTATTAAGTGTTGCGTTAATTAGTTGCACGGCCCTCCAAATCGGGTTGTGTGCCTACGTCAGTTCGGCAGATGGTGTTATGCATTAGGGAATGGCTGCGGGATCGCAGATAGGGATAAAGCACATATAGCTGAAGTCTGAAGAAACAATAGATCGTAGGCGGTACTGAATGTAGACTGTGTTTATTATAAAGTGGAGTGAACTGTAGTGTACAAGCACAAGCGAGTCTGTGCTTCTCCTCTACTAAGTGAAGAAAAGCCTACCATATCCATCACGAGAGGAAAGTGATAATTATTTTAATGAGTCTAAGGATTATCCATGCTTGCGCATATACGAGTACGTCAGGAACTTACGCTGTATTGTAATGCTTTTGTCGAGAATTCGGCTGTATCTGAGAATAAACCTAAGATGTCTCTGATATATGGAGGTAGGTGTGTGCTCTTTCGATTTGGCAACAGTGTTGGAAAAACTGATCATAGTAATTAGTTGGATCATAATGGTTCCGTGTAGCCTGGGCTATGATGACCGTTATATGTCAACCTGGTCGGATCAGCTTGCAGGGCAGCTCCTATCCGGGAGCCTCCTCGAAGAGGGATTAACCTGGTGAACCCGCTGCGCGGTGGATCCGGGGACGGAAACTCGGGCTAATCTGGGTAATTTTCAAAGAATGCACATTTGCGATGTAACGTTTCAGAGAATAGCATAAACCCTCAAAACAATGCATTTTTAAAATTACGTATGTAAAAATGCTTTTAAAAAAAACACAACCTACCACCTTGGAGATGTTTACGGAGAGTCCCCGCGAAGATTTTTACAGATTCGGATTCAGTGTGATGAATATATTCGGGTGGTGTTATAACATCGTCAATATAAGAGGTGGGGGAGAAAATAGAATAATTCCAACAAAATTACTGCTCTTGTAAAATAACTGAAAATGCCCCCCAAATGATTAAAATAAGTAATAGACAACTGTCACATTGGTTTCTGGCATTGCTAGCTTGGGAAATATTCTGAATGTTGAGGAATTTGGAAAGTATTATATTTATTCACATATATTATTCTAAAATGTCTACAAAAAGGATAACGAGACAAAACGCTGAAAAATATTTCTGAATTGGTATCAAAAAGTCAAAAATCTGAAGTACAATAAAAAAAATCTGAACCACGATAATGGACATAAAGTGAAATAGCATCGACTTAAGAGTCCACTCCACGACAACTTTTAACCTTTCGTATGCCGGCCGGCCGTGCACTGGTGGCTGGGTTCGGTGCCGCGAAAAAACTGCCTTGCACTTTTTGCGAATCATTCCAATTTATTTATTGATATCATGTTTTGTAAGTTACAGCCTTATTTAAAAATGTATTTATATATTTATCGAAATTTTATGTTGATATGGTGACTCTTACCCGATCAGCTACTAACATTTATAAAAGTTTCTTACTTTACCCCAAATGTGAATAAAATAAGCAAAATAAATCTTTGAATAAGAAATGTTTCTTTAATTTACATATGTGTGAAGTTAAATAAGTTTTCTACAAGATAAAATAAAAAATGCATATTGGGTCCATTGAAATAAATACTGTAACGTCACTGAAAACGATTTTCGTTGTCTGCCATTTCACAGCACACCATGAGTACCATTTAAAAATATCCCGTGTCATACTAATGATATATACAACAATAAGTCTTTATTGAATTATATTATTATTATTATTATGTTATGTTAACAGACAATGGATTATATTCGATATTACTTCACAGAGAATGCGTATTAGGATCCATTCGGTATCCAAAGAGGGTACACGGCGCCAGCGGTACTAGTAGTTTGCTGTACCCTATAGGGGTACACGGCACAGATGAGGTTAAAGACCCTAGTGTGATTTCTACTTCATATCGGATATGTTTCCATAATTTTCCCTACTGTGTAATAAGTTTTTTTTGCAGTTCTGTAGTTGCTTTGCATATTTCCTAGTCTATTTAACCCTATTGTATTGCCAACTGTTGGACCTATTCAATTGCCTAACTCTAGAGTCCACCACAATTATGTGGTTATGCGAGATTTTGACAGGATGACACTTCTATGTCGACATCATACAGGAGGTAGGCCATCATGCAGATCTCTCAGTTGAATTGCCCTATATTTTCCTTGAGCTCCTCAATGTACAATGTATATCTCAACATTTTCCTGGGATTTCAGTGTTACTGTCAATTTATGCCAGTCTGAAATCAGGTCATGTTTCTGCAATTAGTCTTGAATAAAACAACTTTAGTATTATTATTATTTCAGGAAAATAATAACAACGATCAGCGCATTTGGTTCTCACCTGCATGTGGAACTCCAGCAGCGTGCAATTGAATTACGGCCATTATTCGGAAAACATGCTTCTCTCCGCCCCGCTTTGCTCGAGCGTATGCCTCCATTGGAAGCGAGAGATGTCTCCGACCAAACGAGCAGCTCAAACAATGATGATTTATCGCTGCGGGATGAGGATGAGCTCACTTTGACCAACCATACTGTCGTTAGTAAAGAGGTAAAGCCATTCATATGTTTATAATTATTATAATTCGACAAAGGGGTCGCAGAGTTGGACGATGTGATACTGCTGGCAGCTGGTTCATATGGGCATTTGCCCATAGACAATGCCCCTCAAAAAAGATTTCACGAATTTTCGGAAAAGAACTGCCTGTAAACCATGTAGATATTATTTTAAATTTTGCTCTCAGTTGCGACCCACATACTAGTAGTTGGATGAAAAGTAGACCTCGCGTATATTATAACTATTAAGACAATTGTAGCCAAGTGCCAGTTTCCGAAATCCTGGCTACTACGTACTTCGCTGTCTTGCGCCAGGGAGACAACATGCACAGCGCAGTGCGCTCTCTCGCTCGGAGCAACTGGTCCGTGCCCTCGTCATGTTAATTTAGTCTTCATTAATTCTCAGTTTATTAAACAGACATTGAAAAAGTAGCATGTACAAATGGCTCTTTCGGACATTTTTTGTTTCACAAAACTTGTTTTTATCTATATAGGCACCCCTCTATGTGCATGTTTTTGCTTTTATTATACAAGATAGCCAGTAAGGTTTCTATCTGATATTTTGAAGCAGATACATGAAACAGACACCGTAGATTTGTTTAAACTCTATTACCACAAAATATTGTATTTCAATTTAGTGTTTAGTCATGACACGATAGCTGGCAGTACGAATATTATCCATTTTTGTATCCGGCTGCATTTATCACAGGCATGGTTTATTATAATTCTCTCTGTCTCAGAAGAGAAATGCTGCCCATGTCCTATTTTTTTAATCTGACTCGAGGTAGAACTGATTGTACGGAACCCGCTCCAGTTAGGTCGACTGAATGACCGGGCTGTACTTGTCCTCAATTCGCTCTTTGCGAATATGGCGTGAGTTATTCAAATCTTCATAATGGACTGTATTTGTTTTTAATAGATAACTTTATCTGCTTACTCACGTCCCATGATCCATAGGCTTCTTCAAGGTGACAACTTCGCTGATCTCAGGCGACACTTTGTTTCACGGGGACTCAGCGATATACCTTCGCTTCGGGAGAGAAAGATGTGGACTAAATTAAGAGGTCGGGCGCTGCTTTTAATGTTCTTTATTTTCGGAATTAGCTGTTGTACACTTTCGTAAAATATTTTGTTTACTTATACACCGTCACAATTTTGTAATGCGTCATCGCTCGATTTCAATTTCTTTTATAACGGGTCTGGTGTCCTTTCCGACAGACGCCCCAATGCCCGGAGTAACTAAATGGAACTGAAGTCTTTCACTCACCGCCCCTCGAGCCGCAATCAACGCTCTTAAATTTCCTAGTCCATGATTGGTTACCGTTTTTCTAAAACACACGCCCACCGAACGACGACAATGCCATACGATCGTAGGCCTAAATTCTATTGTACTCCCCCTTCAATGTGATTTATTTACAAAATAATGATTAAGGCTGCAAAGTCGTTGGCAAATTGTTAAACTGAAATCTAATTAACTAGTACCTCTTCTCATTAAATATTTTATTAATTATTACCTTATTTTATTCTTAATTAAACACATAATTCCTAGGTAGGTCACTGTTTCCAGTAGCTGTGCATGGGATTATCGGTTGGTTTTTATAGCGTTGCATAATTCCGAAACTTGAGTATAGTCTATTTTTTAATTTTTAAAGTAATTCATCACTGACTCGCATCTGGCGGCGTCGAACTCTCAATTTATGACCCATTCATTCCGTGAGCGTGGGACACCCCCATAACCGATGATAAATCACTCTGGCTATTTGTGTAATATTTGAATGATTTGTAAAGAATCTGCACCCTTCCACCTTTGCGAGAGAATAGCATTTCTTTCTTTCAATTACTCCTTTGTTAGTAGCTGTTTCCTTCTACGAAGTACCAGCTAATGGCCAATTCGCTCTTGCCTATTTGCTTTAAATTCTCGACTGAAAAATATTTTTAAAATCCTATCAATATGACGAATGTACGTAATTCGACCATTGATAACTCTACCTTACTAACCAAGGTGGATCTTTTCATGCCTAATAATGATCTTAGTGCTCGATCCCACCATCTTTTCACGGAGACATTCCCGCGCACTAACCTTACGAGGTGGAACGTGTTGGCACTTAAACGACATTAACTCAATGGCACCAGATTTAGATATTTTAGCTGCTAACTCTCAACTGTTTGAATTACAGGCAATTAATTATTTATTCTTATTTGATAGCTAGTATTTTTCGCGACAATCTATTTGAATAGTTACTAATTGATATCTTTATTAATTTTACTTTTCAATGCATTGGTTTTTCTGTAATGTTGATTAGTAATAAGTGAATAAACAAATAAATAAAATAAAAACGCAGGTGTAGCCTCTTTTCTTCAACCTATCAAAATCTGTTTTGCCATTTCGCCTCTCACTCGCCTGCTGCCCTGTTACTGGTATTTCCATATAAATGTGTAAAGATATATTTCGATTTCTTTTCTTTTAGAATACACTACTACACTTATTGGATGGAGTAATGACAAACGGAGACATTAACCAACATTCAGGAAGTAAAACATCTGTTCCGAGCAGTGGCAGTCAACAGGTTAATGATAAAAAAATGCAATGTGATGTTCTACTGTCCTATACTATTTACAAATATTTTTATTTCGTGATTTCACTTTTAGCAAGACTTATTGGATTTCCTCGGAGGCCTTGATCTTGGTGCACCAGCTTCAGTACCTACAGTCACGGAAAACAATGTCGTTAATCACAATACAAGCTTACCAGTCATCAGCAACGCCTCTTTGATGAACAATAACTTGACCGGTTTAATATCAAATCCAGCACCCTTGAACAACTCCAACTTCTTAGTGGAAGGACTCTTCAACAACAGCGGAGACAGCCCCACCACGAAAGGTAAGTTAATTTGATGCAGTCATGTTTTTAATTATTATTTTTTGTCTTGTTCTGCGATGAGTTAGCGATGAGACGATATTGTTGTCAGCAAATATTTTAATATATCTCGTGGTTGCGCAGCGCAAAGTGGCGTGTATATTTTATAAAAATAGACCATCGTCCGTTGCTGAGTATATTCAACTTGCGTATTTGTGTGCTTAACCTTTATCTTTCGAAACCCCTATTCGAACCTTCTCCTTCTACAGAGGAGGGTTCGGATAGGGGCCTTGAAAGATAGGGGTCACTCCGCCAAAGAACAGTCCTAACTCCTCAACGGAAAGGGTTATACTAGTAATTCTTGGGTCGAGCCCACGAAAGACATCTTCGCGCAAAAAAGGTTACAGTAGTATACCCACTTAATTTTTTTTTTCAGAATTACCGTCAATGGTGGCATTTGAAAAAAATGGCATGAAGATTCAATTCTTCCTACAGCAAGAGCCAAATCAAGTGGTAGTCATAACAATGAAGGCGTACAACTTGTTGCAGTCTGACATGACTGATTTCTTATTCCAAGCGGCTGTTCCTAAGGTTAGTCATTATTATTATTAATTTGTTCATTTGCAACAATTAGAACATTAAAAACCCTTAAAATACTAAAAACCTCAGGTGATGTTTTTTATCAAGATATCCTTAGGCCTGGTGTTTAGGACACACGGGTAATGGTACCTTTAATTTATTATAACGGAGCTACCATGGATTACACAGACGAATCAGGCTCATCATAATATTATTATTACACTTCTGAGGAAGGAATGGTGGACCCCGGACTAACAACCGGCTGTGGTAGGTTTAGGACTGCTGTGTTGTCGAATTCGAGCTTTCGCTTTACCACCCATTCACTCCCTCTTCGAGCCGTAAGACTCGAGATGCGGCAATTGTTTTTAGAATTTTTATCTAGGAATGAATTGTTTATTTTCCCAGAGACCAGATATTTAAATAGATAAAACAGGGATTTGGCTGACAGGGGCCCCAAGTGCCAACGACATACACCTTGTGAATGTAAACAGTGAAGCATTTCCGGGTGACAGCATTTAGATTATGGTATTTATTTAGTTTGTACTCCGCTTGTATTTGGGGATATTTGACTCCTATATAACTGTTAATTCAACAATAAAGGCCCTCTTCTGAGATAGAGAGTAAAGAGTTATATCTGGACGGAGAGCTGTGCATTCGAGAGTTTGAGGAAAATTATACTACTTAGAAGCCGAATCGACCTCCAGAATTTAATTTCAATCGGAGAACAGTTTTGGAGTGGAAAGTTTTTTGCCTTTTATGCCATCTTTTAACACAATGCTTCCCAAAATTCAGTCTTGAAAATAGTCGATGACTGTCATATTATCGCACCCAACCGACTCCATACAACCGACTCCATACAACTCCACCAAATAGCAGCAGAAACTTCCTTGAAAATTAGTGGTTTTATACTTAAGTATAACCACCATATGCTCACGGGCTTGCGTAGAAGGCATGACGGTGACGAGACCAGAGCAATGCAGTAGCTTTAAAATAGGTAGCGGGGGAGTTGCCCCCTGTGCCTCATGTTGAGCATGGAGGTTCTGCTAAGAAATGGTGATACATAATGGTCGGGATATGAAGGCAAAACCTCTCACGAGCGGTTTGCATTCTTTGCAGCCTCCACTCAGTCTTCCTATACAAACAAGGGCTCAGTCTCCACAGGCCGAGACTGATAAAATCAGAGCATTGACGACTTAAGATATGGCGGATTCTGTATAACGCCTTGAGCCATCCAAAACCCAACCCGGCTATTTAGTTAATATTGCTCTTCGAAACGAACATTTGGAACAAAAAGTAGTCCACTTTAATTCATCCGTCCACGTCGTGACAGTATACAGAGAGAATAGTAAGCGCACCCTAGGGTGGCGAGGCCCAGCGGTGATAAGGCGTAAGGGAAGTGAGCAGAAGGGTACTTAAGATGCTTGTGTTCGCCGTCACGAGGCTCAGGGTTGTGAAAAGTTAATGTGCCTGTGCTGTTTTTTACTTTTTTCTGGGGGTGTGGCGACCATATGACGAATGCTTGAGACTTCTCATTCTGCTTATTTCATTCAAAGGCACGGATGACACCCCCGTGGTACAATTATGTATTAATCTTATTATGATTTGTGGTAGCCCTTACGACTCGCGACGTCGCTTGCTTCGGTTTCAATTTTGTTGTAAAGAGAAGTTACTGTCTGTATACTGTGGTGTGTCGTACAGGATGCTGATAGAGTAGATTTTTGAATATAATTTTTAAGATTTTCATGTAAATCTTAAAATCATAACTTTCGTGTTAAACACTTATTCAAAAATCTACTCAATCAGTGCCATGTACGATGCCACGATCGAGCTGTTTGCTAAGTTTCATGAACCTGCGATTTTTTATTCAAGAGTAATTTGTATTGGCGTTTTGTTTGAAGAGTTACTCAATAACATTCATTGGCCCTTCTTAAAATTAGTAACTGGTATTTTTTGGGAATTGGATGTATGATGCGGAGTGCCTTCCACTGACAGTCTCTATACAGTTAGATAGCAGATATTCATAAGATCGCTACGATGTGGCTACGAGCACCGACCCTGTCATCAATCCGTATTATTTTTTCAGACAATTCAACTCATTATGATGTCGCCATCTGGCTCATTGATAACTCCACGAGGAGAAGTGACCCAAGTCCTTAAGATTACAAATCCTACAAAGGTAAATTACATTTTTGAGCTGCAGATTATTTAAAATATCAAATTGGATCATTAAACGTTTTAAACATTTCAGGTAAATCTCCGTTTGAGGATACGCGTTTCATACACCATCGACGGCCAATCCGTCCTTGAGCAATCTGAGGTGAACAACTTCCCGCTGGATACGTGGAACTGACAGGAGATGCTGGCACTTGCGAGCTGCCGCAATGCACGGCTCCAACGCAACCCTGTAAATACCGCCCTCGCGTACTGAGTGCAAAGAGACTTGAAACATGTTATTCATTTGTGAATTCTTCGAAACGCATCTCATTTTCTCCGACATTCCAAAGCTGACGTAGTTGAATTCGAAAAGATCAGTATTTAAATTGTAAAACGAGCGTAGAGATTAAATTTATGTTTATAAATATATTGAAATATTATTCTTTATCGTTCTGTATAGACTGAAATAACATTAATGGGCGCTGCATGTACAGTTGTTTAGTCGAGATATGACTTGTACTTAACCTTGTCGAAGATTTATGTATACAGAATGCAATTAGTAAATTTTAAGAGGTTTGCTTGTGGATAATTTTATTTTTATTAAATATGAACAGGATATTTTTTATAAACTCGAAATATGATTATCCGATTACGTTTACTGCGCCGCTCAGATACCGTACGTTTCTAAAACTTCGGCCTTGCTGTTTTTTGTAGATATTTCTTTTTTCCTGCCGTCCACTTGGTTACATCCAACGAGAGGCGTTAGGATACGGAGCTTATATTTTGCACGTCGCAGTAATCCTAAGCCGCCTCAGAGGATATTTATTATACTATTAGTCCTAAATCTTTTAATTATTTATTTTCATGTGTTATGAGAAAAAGTATAAATTTACTTTATCGTAGCTTATGTAAATATCAAGCGATTAGAAATATATGATTTTTACCTAGAACTTTCTATTGAGGTGCTTTTTATTATTGTTTCTTTTGAAATATGAAGACAAAATTAATGTATAAAAACTGGTCTTTAGGCAAACCTTTATTTGCTTGGCGCATTTGTTTTTTATTATATTTTTTAGTTTAAGAAATCAGTAAGCCATTAAATGCAATCATCAATTTACATGAGTATTATTCTATCATGGAGTTGTCTTGCTTGACGTTGACACTGTTGAATAGACGGTCTTTGATCATCTGCGCCATCAGGCCGTGAATCACCTCGATGGTAGTTTTGCAAGAGTCTTTTGTCGCTTTCATCAGTTTGTCTTCTGTGCGCTTTTCGTGCGGATCCGTTGCACCGATGGAGAAATTACTGCGACCTATTGAGACTTCCGACTGCTCCAACTTATCGGATAAATCAAATATCTGCCCGGTGGTATAATCCGCATTAGTTAACAGACTGGATCCACTCAGTGTGTTCACCCAGTATTTATTCCAGAGAGAATCGAGCAGTCTTCGGTCGAGCGACGACTTGAAATATGCCACTTCAAGCGAGTAATATTGTTTGCAGTGGACGCCGAAATCTTCGATCTTGTTGAGGGGAATCGTCTGGTACTCGGAGGGTTCTTCGTTCGCCGGTTTGTAGCCCTTAGGGTATGTTCTGAATGCGCCCAAGCACACTTTCCCGGCTGAGATCGTTCTGACGGGGTCGATTACGATCGCCACGAATGGCTCTTGAAAGTTCTGATTGAGCATCTGCGTGGATACGTCGATGCCGGAAAGCCAGCAGCCATAGCCGGGATGGCTGTGGTACCACCCGATCGCGTTTTCTTGCCGTCCGACTTGTTTAGCCGCTTCAATGTACGCGGTCATGTACTCGTAAGCTTGCGCTTGGGCGTTTACTCTCGTTTCGGTTCCTTCGACCGGTAAAGCGAATGAGTCCATGACCAACATGGTGTTTGCGTCGACTTTCCCGAGCAGTAGTCCCATGACTTCTAGGGTGCCACCGGAACGTGCATGCATTACCATCTTTAACAGAGCGAGCGCAGAGATCTTTATATCTTTGAAAAAATGCGGACTGCAACAAAAGAAAATACAATCAGGATTAAAAAAGACCCCACCTTTTGGCTTGTGGGGATACCAAAAAAAAAAATTGATTAACCCCCATCAAAAAGTTGCCCTTATCGCTGATTGAGTATGACTATTAACAGACTAAGTATGAGTATTAATTATAATGGTATGAGAAGGGGATTCCTCAGTTCTAAGCTGGATCAGTAAATTTTGCGACATTAGAAGACCCTATTGAGAGGAGGTCATCGTGGGCGAGAGAGCCATCATTCGAATTACATGAGAGAACTGAAACTATGCAGCACGAAAAAGACGGTGATGCTCCAAAGTTGGAAATGTAATTGAGAGCGGCGAGTATGAAATACCGTATCGATACCTCCTCGCATAACATGAACTTCCGATGCTTCCAATGGGGTTTGAAGTAGATGTACGGATTTTATCGGGGTGATTTCATGTGCATTATTGGATCTATTACTTAAACCATTATTTGCACAGAAAATATTTTTAAAAAAAATCTTTATTTTCGATATGTCCACGATCCTCGGTGGTGGGAGAAATAAAAAAATTGACACATACTTCATGAGTGTGATCTAAGAAATATTTTATTGATAAAATTGCAGTAAAGCGTGAAGTGGTGCCATTTTGTTCAAAGTTCTTGCCATTAGGTTAGATTTCTTTTTTTTTCTTTCTATTATTTTCGTTTTGAATCCTAGCCTATTCTTGTGTATGTAGATTCGGAGTTACTCTAACCAGATTGAGTTATTACAGGGGCCCGTGGTCACGCTATACTGCAATTTTGCACTTTTATTAAAACATACTCTTTTTCCCATGGTTTCGCGGCCAAAATATCCTGCTGTTGCTTTTTGTCGTATCGGTAAATTTCATCGGCGCTCGAGATCGCTTCCACATTATTCGTCATAAGCCAATTTTTCTGGGCGTTCGACGATTGCGAATCATTGCTGGTGGACGCCATCGTCAGTACATACAACTTTACACTTTATTTATTATCTTTCAGCAATATCAAAAAACGAATAAGATGAGAAATAAAAACAAGCCACGCACAATTACAAAATAAACCAAATTCAACACACCGACGACAGCCGGCGTACAATTTTTTATTATCATTAATTCCTGCCCAATATATTTTGGCCATTTCCAGCCATCATGGCGACCGCATGACATCATAACAATGGCCAGATATTCGACCAATGAGAAAACACCACGACTGCCACATTGTACACTAGTAATGTACCTTATTGCTATTTTTTTCTTTGATGGGATCATTCAACAAGGATACTATTTTGAACGAATGAAACAAATACATCATTTATTACAGTTCTTTGTGGCACGTAATCCGAACAGCCTTGGTTTCAGTTTCGGACTTTTTAAAATTTATTTTTCGGGTGTTCATTCGATACCTTATGCGGGGTTTACACAGGTGGCTATAGCCGCATGATTATCGCCGCACAGCAAAAATCGACCGTCTAAATGGTAATTCGGCTAGGCCGCCGGTGACTATAGTCGCAAACCCCAAAGTAGACTAGCATTGACTTGGCTGCGCGGCGACCGACCGCATGTGGTTGGTGACTAAAATCGATCGTGCAAATACTCAATCGCACGTGTTCGCTTGCTTCGAATATCTAGTTGGTATGCACTGCGCTCGCTCGCTCTCTTCAGCGCGCGCACGTCGAGAACGAAACAATAAATAAAAGTAATATAATTTAGTTATGAAAAATACCCATGCTATGGAATCCATGCGAGAATCACTCGAGATGTTCAGCGTTATTTGTAATTTGATTATCGGCGGTAGAGTTTCACTCATATTGGTATCACATTTTTTGATAAGCGGGGTTACGCCGCGCAGTAAAGCCTCAAATTCTTAAATGTTTTCTAAACTTTCAGGATCTCTGTAGCCAATTCCAGGAATAAATTATCCGAAACACCCAATGTTTTACGCCGAGGAATCCATTGGCGTACCCAGATTTTCCGCATCTTCCTTCCTTTTTTTCTTGAATTTACCCTCTTCAAGTAATTATTGAATAATAGCTTGTCGAACACCGCTGTGCTGTCTAGCAGAAGAAAAATGTGTCAGTGAAGATCCTTATTCTGAACTTGCCATATATAGGAATATATAAAATGTATAGAATCAGTTACAAAAACATAAAGTCGATTATGCTCAAAGTTTCAGTTTTGTACCATTATGGAATTTAGATACATGCAACCATTATGGAATTTAGATACATGCTACCATTATGAAATTTAGATATATGTAAGTTTTTTCAGGTATTAATAGCAACATTTAGGATTGTAAACTACTACGGGCGAACCCGTCCACCCCGGAGCGTTTTAACGATATCGTTCGTTCTATCACCCCGAAACGCAGAGACTTAGACGATACTAATCTACGTATCAATCTCCACCTAGGCCCGTAAGAGACCAACTCCTTACCGCGAAGCACTGGAAATTTTCAACCCCAGTGGGGCTCCTCCCGCCCTTACTACCAGATGCGGATCAGATTCCTCCGAACCCCCGTTTGGTCACAGGTCCGAGGTCGCTTGCGCGGTGCTCTGCCACTAAAGCGGTACCTATCACTAACTGGGATGTAGCGGATACGGGGCGGCCTTTGCTCGGCAACTCTCACCTGAGATCGGATAGCCCACACTATCATATCTATGGATAAGCACTAGAGGTACCTATTTACCCCTGCTGTCTTAAGAAGCGTACACTTCCAAACTCCTTCAGAATCAGTCAGTGATAAACGGGCCGACCAAAACACAAGGGCCATTATAGCCCAGGCTCCACGGAGCCATTATGACTCACCCGTACGCGTACTTTAAAAGCGTAACAGTATCGTCATTAATAAATTAGATGTCTATAAAACGGTGGACGACTTCACGAAATTCGTCACTGAGAATGTCGTCGCATGACCCGAATTCTGCAAACCAGCTACAAATTATCGTCTTGCCTGATGTCTCATCGCCAAAAGCAGTAAGAAATCGAGCAAGGTTCTGGGCCTGAAGTGTCAAATTACACTTAAAATCGTAGACAATTATACATTGAAAACTTTCACGAGTTAAATCCATCGTGTTACGATGGATTTATATGCAATATTTAAAATGGCACGCAATATTTAAAATGAACACGACGCCACAATAAAAAATCAAATGACAGTTACATGAAACAAACTTTATTATATAGGCAACGATCAAGATATATAGATTTTCAAATGCAAATGCTATTAAAAACTTGTTTATAAGCGGCTAGTTCCGGAAACATTCAGTGTAACATATGTATACAGCCATCTCTGTTCCGCAAAGTTTTATTTCAAAGCCTTTAGAAAATCTGTTAAAACGAATTCATATTTCAGCGCAAAAACCTGGTTACCCCATCGATTCAGGTACATAATAATTTTGTTGTCAATAATAACAGGAAAAGTAGCGCTGTGTATCGGCAACTTTGGTCAGTCCTACGTACCACCTGTGGCACTACGGACGGATCAAACAAAAAAAACGGACCAAACCAACAAATATGTAGTTCTAAGTAGTTCCTTACTGCTTCAAAAGACAACGAGGTTTATATTAATATCACAATAGCAATGTATAACAATTAGATTTTTCTAGAAAGAATAAGATTATCATTCAGCGGGCATGTTGCAACTTAGAGGGGGGGGGGGGGGAAACACGCGGACGAGTCAAAAACAACACTTTGAATAATCAAAGTAAATAGTTAGATAAAGGTTTATGTGATTACTAATCTTCTATATATTACGAGTAATACGCGGAGAAATACTGACATAAAGAATTAAAATGGCTTTGTGATTTTTAAAATAACGTATCTCTGTATCAATTTATATGTCAATAAATGGGTGGATCCTACAAAACGGTTGGAAATATTTATTTCAAAAATCATTCATCATCATCAGTACCTATCATCAATCAATCATTATTCATCAGTATCGTCGTTAATAAATTAGAAGCTATAAAAGGGCGTAACATGCCATTTTTTTCCTATTCTGAAACATACCGTTTTTTTCGTATTCTGATAGGTCTCTCTCAAGTAAAATTGCACTTTTGAAGATAAAGACTTTTAACGTCGGGCCCTCGATATGTGTATATACTACTCTGTCTAAAAAGTACCGGGAATTATTAAATAAAACACACAATTTTCGTTTAATCGTCAATGTTTAT
>JAOPUG010000215.1:5849453-5863410 GCA_027564375.1 Micropterix facetella
CTTTTGATATGCACTTCACTGAATTTATTTATATATAATAAATCGGCAGCCTATAACTTCTCTTTTGAATTTACTTTTCGAAATGTATGCTGGACCGCCGATCACCAACCTTTCGGCGTGGCGATCGGCGGGAAAAAGACCGACCGCCTTTTACTATTTTAATATTTCATCTTTTTCTGTGGGTATGCAGTTATTATCTTGTTGCTATCCGATATATTACGTGTTAAGCGACCTACACACGTTCAAGTGAAGTTGCCTTTGTTTAGCTATTGGATGATTTATTGATTTTATTTTTTATCTATATGAATGGAAATATACTACGTACTTTGTAAGAACGCCCGTTCTTACACCACTGTGCCACCGGGCCGTGTGATATAATGTCACAAGTCATATTTCGTTAATGTGACACTTCATAATTAGTGGAATGGCAACAAATTCGATTCGAATGCAATCAACATCCGTCCACCGCTTGACAAAAATCGGTCTAGGTAAAAAGTCTACCTTTTCTCTGAATTGGTTGTCTAGTTAAACAAAGCTTAGAATGCGTTTTTTTCTCAGCGTAGTTGTGTGGACGCTAAACGGCTGTTAAACGCGTTTGGTAAAACACCTGGTCAACGGCATTTTAAGCATATTTTTATATCTAAGGCGTATGACTTTAACGCAGGCGGGGTCGCGGGTACAGCTTGTCTTTAATAAGGGAATGTTCTACCGCTCTTCTCTGTTCGCGTTTCGAAGCATTTTCTTATACACGACACGTCCAATTTATTTTATCGCAGAACGGCGGAACTGGTGGCAGCGGATCATTTGTTGTTCCTTTCCGTGTGGAAAGAGATAAAGCAATTGGGTTTAGCTGTAATAACTCGGGTTATGGCCGAAACACGAGGCGGAATGCCCGCGGGGGTGTCGTTCGCGGCGTACTATTCGTCGGCTAACTCTGTTTATTCGGCGTTCGACCGACAGCTACATATACCTACTGTTATCGCAATTCATCACAATCGACGGCCGAGCCGCGTTTATGGGCTTTTTTTCTCTGTGAACTGGTGGGAGAATAGATGCAGGACATTTGAGTGAGTGATACAGCACATATGCAGGGGCATACAGATTGGCCAGGCTAAATTGGCCATTTCCTAGTACACATATTCAGTATATTGTGCCTTAGCTCTCGCACGGACAAATCGGATGAGAGTGGTGAGGCTAGTGAACTTGGACCCACAATAGATTGATGCTGATGGTATGATGGATGGCCGATCACATGGCTACCCGTACTTATCTCTAATTTTAGGGCTATTTCCAGCTACTGCTGCAGGGATATCGGCATACATAAATAAGTCATTAAACTTAGAACAGATTTATCACTGATTATATATGAAAAGATTTGGCGTCGAAAGAACATCAGATGTGACAAAGAAAACTAATTGTTTCCTGTGAGGGAATAAGAGAACAATCTCTAATCATTGCCCATTATCACGATAAAAAACGCGTCTATTTTTCTTCAAATTGACACAATAAACTGAGTGGCCACACTTTAACGGTCAACGTTAATGCCCATTATCGCCATAGAAAAACGGCGATAAATGTCCCACAAATCAATGGACGCAGAAGCTGATACCTGTATTTTATGAGTGTCAATTATATTATTGTTTTATTATTACTGGTCCAAGAAACACAAAGAAAAGAAGATGGTAAACGATAACATTGTTGTTGGAAACGATAAAACATCTTTTATTCGACGCCAAGCATCAATTTGAAAACCACGATTTTTATAACTTTTATGTCACGAATCTAATAAACATGGTTCAGTTTAAAGTGTTTCCAGAAACTCAATCACTCTTTCATTTGTCCACGCCATAGCCATAGAATACGTAGCCGCAGTTATCGTCGATACCATTGTTTCGGGCGGGAAACAAACACGTGTGATCCCGTCGGCACTTATGGTGAAAATGAGAACGTAAGTGTGGCCATTTCAAGCATATATTATCGCGATAAATCTCTTCAGCTATGTCCACACTGTGCCCCTTCATCGGGGCCTAATGGGGTCGTGCAGCTCGGGCCCTAATGACCGCATTTGTTACCTTGGTCGACCCGACTCACGGCTCCACTCCCATCCGGCAGTCTCTCGAAGAGGGACTAAACCAGTGAACCCGCTATGGGGTCGAATCTGAGGGAACACCGGGAGACCCTGCATAGTTGATGTAATGGTCGGTTTACTCGCTTTGCTCAACTGACGAATTGCCGGAGGGGGGGGGGGCTGAAAGCGTAACGCCACCTAAAACACGGGGGTCGATGTTGACTTGATGTCACTTATCATTAGAAACGACCCGTTGGCCACCCAATCTCGGGTGGAGCTGAGAAAAAGAGGCCTCGGGTTCGCGATATTTCCGAGTTGCGGAAAACTGCGTTATTCAGGTAGGGGCCGCGCATGCGACTTCGAATCTGGAACCGAACGGATGGATGGAGAAATCCATCTAAATTTGGTAGTTCGTGAGTGAAGCTGGCCCGCTCGGTTTAATTTTGCTTGTCCAGTGCCCCGATATTAAGGCGTTGGTCTCTAAGGGGCAGTGGCGTAGTTGGATATGTGGATATATATTGTCCAAATTCTTGCGCTCATCTTGGAGCGACATAACGATAAAGTTCGTTGAAATGGGTGACACGTTTGCTCGTAGCTTGGTCTTACCCAACATTGTATTGATATCTTCGGATTGTTCGCCTAAACACAAGTATTAATTTAGTTAGGCGACACATGCTAATTAATTTACGGTACGGTTTATAATAGGTACTAGTTCAGAAATTACATTTTGTAAATTAGCTAGTAAGTATTTATTTATGCATTAACATTGACATAAATGAAATCAAGTAAAACCTTCGTGATAGCATGGGGACATCACACGTCTACCTGCACTAGTTCTACTTTTAGGGCCTTTGTGGCTTATTCTTACCTATACTTCAGTAACAGTATCAATTTATTCATTCGGAATTATTCAATCACTTAAAGCTTATTATCGTACATTAGAATTAGCCATTTGTTGAACATTTATTTAAATAAAACTAATTAAATAAAATTTTCAATGTTTTTTTATGTGCATTTGATATTTTTTTCGTTTTAACAATCAAAGAGAAGTTGTGGTAGAATCTACCTACCTACATCAGGAGAAAGTAAAGTTGATGTGACCACAACTTAGGTAGCTAATAAGTTACAGTGATAACAAAGCGACAGTGGCGTCAACTAAAGTCTGCTTTACATGGTAGATATATTGATAAAAATCTAAAACTATTTCCATGTACATGGGTATATGTACATATAAAATGAATATCAAAAGAAATATTAATAGTCAACTTAGGTTACTTTATGCAAAAATAATCAAAATATCACATAATACAATAAAAAGTGTCAATAGAAATAGAAAAAAATTGAGTTTAGTATGTTATGTTAAAAATTATAATCTACATATTTAATGTTGATGTAAAATTCATAATAATAAGAAAACAAAACCAAAATGGGGTAGCCGAAAGAATGATATGTTAATCACTTTTGCGGTCCAGTACCGAATGCGCCAATGATGTTAGTTGCCGCGTAACTTACGTTAAAAAAGGCAAAGTTTTTTCAGGTTCTTATATATTCAATTGAGTTTAGAATTAAACGTCTACTCGCTACAATATATAAAATAATAATGACACATTAATCTATCCCGCTTATTCATATATACACTTCTTATCTTAGATTAATCTAGAAAATTCCTGACGTTCGATGAATCGGTTCCCATATCCTGCAGTTCTTATCCGCTCAAGGTCAGATTGAAAAAAATAGTTGTTTATTGCTGTGTTTGGTAATATAGTGTACTTTTCTTCTTGTGCTGCAGAGTCTCTTTTGTTGATAGAGTCTTGTATTAATTTATGCGTGGCCCTTCTCTAGTAGGTCTCATTAATGTGACGAGAGAGTGGTGTAATATGTTTTTATTTTTCTCTTTTTGACTATTCAGCTTACTTTCGATCAAAAAGCAGGCTAGTTTTGTGTACGAAACATGGATCGTAAAATATACATTCAAAAATATACTAAGCTGTCCATACCACTTCTGTTAGAAGAATTAAATGAATTATTGCGCGAAGAATATAAACGTCTGTGGGTTTTAAGGAGACCAGATGATAGTGCAACATACACTCTATTTAGCGAGTGGAAATTAGAAGACCCTGATGAATTTAGAGGGATTCTGAGAATGGAAGTAGAACGTTTTAATACATTGTTATAGAATTTTACTCCAATAATAAAAAGAGAAGATAATGTTATGCAGAATATTACATGCAAATATTAAACTATACGTAGCTTGAAGCTATTTTGGCAACAGGGCTAAGCTACCGTTATTTACAAGCTATTTATCTAATATCTCGAGCTATAATATGTAATACTTATAGCAGAAGTAATGAATGCAGAATATCTATCTATTTCGAGATGTTTTTAAAATGTAAGTAATCTTTTCAGATATGTATAAAAGCATTAAGTTCTTAGATACTTTAAAAAAACACAATTTGATGAACGCCGTAATGCCAAGGTTCAGTAACACCCTGTTTCAGATGAGATTGTTTTATTTCAGAAAAAACTTTTTTCCTCCTAATATCTCTCCCAAAATTACCACTAGCCCTCGACGAAATATCTTTATGGCTCGTTCCAGGCGTGTAAGTGAAAAGGCGTCCTTGTAGTTTTCGCGAAGGACGCTGAGGCCGGCACAAACACTTATCATAATTTTTAGATCAATCTTTCAACCCATCGCAACCACACACTACTAGGATATTATTTTTTACGTATACAAATACTGAAAGATACTACAAATATTCGATACAATCGCGATGTTATTGTCTACCGTTAATATTTTTTGGGATTTTAATTTGTTGGTGTGCTAGATCTCTCTCTCTCTCTCCCTCCCTTCCCCCCCTTTCTTCTGGTCTCTAGATGTGTGAGTTGTCGCCATGATTAATTTTATTTATTAATATAAGATAATGTACATTTAAAAATTGTCTGCTTACATTTTAATGAAATACATGAAAGGAGTGAAATTTCCAATAGAAATTAGTTTTTTTTGCAAGAAAATGGCTGAAACGCTGACCAACTAAGAAATTCTTGTTCTAGAGGTAGCATTGGAATTTGTGACCAGGAAAAATGATGATAATTTGTTGCCGGATACACAAGCAAATGATAACATTAAACAATGGCTAAAAAATCGGTTTCTTTAAAGATTGAAAAAGCTTTTGCATTTTCTGTTTTTCGGATATAGATTTTACCAGATTTCACCCAAACTTAATTATAGTTTTTCTCGGCTGCAGTTCTCTTAGCTTGCGCTGGAAGAAATTTAGTGCGGTTGGTGAGGTGCTCAGACAGATAAATGGGCTGTTGTTTACATTTAAAATCTAGAATGTTAGTGTATAACTTATTTTCTTTTGCACCGGATCGTTTAAATATTATCACTTTGTTTATTATAGAGTCTTTTATCGTGGTGTTAGCATACTTGACAATGATTTGTCTTGGCGTTGGTTTGGGCATTTTTTCAAAACTTCTCCTCGTAGAAATTACATCATTAACTCCTATTTCAGCTTGGATGAATGCACTAGTTCATTAATAATAATCACAATTTTATTAATTTCTTAAATATTATAGTAATTAATTTGCAAATTATTACACCAATCAATTCAAATTTTGAATTAAATAAAATGAAATTATGTTCATAATAAAGAAATTAGCTACGAAAAAGAAACATCCTTTTTACTTATAATTTTTTTATTTTAATATAGTTACTAATTTAGAATGCATTTTAATAATCAAGCAATTGTCATACACAAATTTATATTCTGCATAACACATTACTATAATAATCTATGTCGTAATATAATAATTTATGATGCTTTCTTATTTTTCTTCTTCTAGTGCCTCATCTTTTTCAGATATGAAAATTGATCCTATTCTGTAACGCAAAACAGGCCTGAACGTAAAACAGACTGGACAGCTGATTTTATCGATTTTTTGAAGATGCCCAATCCAGCGCACACGTTGGACTATAACCGTTGTGATAATTGTCGTTGGATATTATACTCGTAATTGAGAGTTTAAAAATGTTAAGTCGACTATTATTTATTGTTAATGCAAGTACATTTAGATTAATATTTGTAACATTTAAAACAATCTCGGATTGCTTATTATCAATGATATGATGAAATCTTGAATTACGCGCGTTTAGAGTGTGAAGGTTAATGCACAAAAATATAGGATGGAATAACTTATTGGCATAACTGGGCTCTAAACCGTTAAATGTTACTTAACGAAGTTACAATTTTAATTATCGTTAATTTTTAAGTTAACTTTGACAACTATTCTCCAACCTTCACTTTCGTTACATTTATGCTCGGTCATCTGTTATCTGAAATGCGAAAAATATTTTTTTAGAAAATATTCATGTGTAGAGACATATCTGACAACGAATAGACATTGCGCGCTACTGGGCATTGACGATCATAACGGATCGCTGAGAACTAAATATTGTATTCGAAGTGTTTGCATATGTTTGGATATTTTGTCTGTATAAGCGCTCGCCAAGTCGCCCGCAGGTTCAAACTCTTTGTCTTTTTTCCGTCCGTAATTTCTGTTTTCTAATTCCTTTTTCGTCATCCTGCGCTGACATGCATTTAAAAAAAAAATAATTTTACTAAATAAATAGGTCATATCAGAATATAATATTTGTGTATAAATACACAAATATTATGTTATGATAGAGCCCGAGGGTTCGTTTACCAGATATTCCCTTATGTCTTTCAAAGGTTCGCGTTTAACAATAGGTAAAGAATTAATGCGAATGGCTGTCTTCCGCACTCTCCCGGATATATTTCTTGAGGTTTGACTTTAAAGACCCAGCCGATTCCCCTGATTTTATTTACGATGGGAGTTTTTTATATATGCGATAGAACAATATAATTTCCCGTCGTTTCTCAAAAATGTTACAGATATTTGGCATTCATTACGTACTTTACATCATTTGCCTTGTGGCCTATATATGGCTGAAATATCCCTTAAGTCATCTCTAAAGAAATACTCTGTAATTAACCGATATTGAAATATTTTAACATATTCACGCACTAATTAATTTTACTCTATGTTTATAGAATATCCGCACAAGCACCAACTTTGCTAGTTGGGTGACATCGGACAGTAAACATCGTATAGTAATTGAATTTAATTTCTTGTTATGGATAAAGTAATTTAGATACAGAATATTTTGTTTTGACATTTTTAAACTGTATATTAATTTTTGTGAATTCCTATAATTTATATTTGAAAAAAGTAGAAACAAAACAAAAATATGTGTAATACGCCAATGGGATAATTTTTATAATTTATTTTTTACTGGCTGGAACAATTATTTTAAGAATTCCATGTTGTAGCACCAACATTTTATTGTGATAGGTTTTGTAGCCTCTGTCATACTTTGTCAGCCTGTAACTGATCAGCGACTCCACTAAAGCTCTGTAAATTATAAGCAGTATCGTCATGTCTAGCTGTTTCTGCAAAAAAAAATTCTGAAGACAGATAGGAGTGTCAACTACTACTAACCAGTCCACCCCGGAGCGTTTTAACGATATAGATCGTTATATTACCCGAGGCGAAACGCAGAGACCTAAAGACGAAGACAAATCTATGTACCAAGCTCCGCCTAAGCCAGTAAGAGGCCAACGCCTTACCGCGAGACACCGGGAATTTCCAACCCCAGTGGGCCTCCTCACGCCCTTACTACCAGATGCGGATCAGTTTCCTCCAAACCCCCGTATGGTCACAGGTCCGAGGTCGTTTGCGCGGGCCTCTACCTCTAAAGCGGTATCCCTAACTGGGATGTAGCGGATACGGGGCGGCCTTTGTTCGGCAACTTTCACCCGAGATCTGGTAGCCCACACTATCATATCTATGGATAAGCATTAGAGGTACCTACTTACCCCCGCTGTCTTAAGAAGCGTACACTTCTAAACTCCTTCAGAATCAGTCAGTGACTGCACATTGACAACAATCAGTGTGCGCCAGTTATCCAGGTTATGCCCGAGTTCCCGTCCCCGGATCAGCCGCACAGTGGGTTCACCGGGTTGGTCCCTCTTCGGGGAGGCTCATGAATAGGAGTTGATCCGCAAGCTGGGCCGACCAAAACACAACGGCCATTATAGCCCAGCCTCAACGGAGCCATTATAACCCAACGATAAATAGCAACAATTCGAAATTTCAGTTACAAGTAGCAACAATATTATCCATTGAAACAAATGTTACGCCGTTAAGGCATGACCAAAAATAAAAGTTTACAAGTATTAAAATTGAATGGTATCAAAATCCTGAAGGTTAAGTTAAAACATTTACCTACTTCATGTTATAAAAAACTTTTTCGAATTTTTATATTTGTATTTTTTATACCCCGTACGGTAACGGCCCACCTTAATGTCTATCGACATTGTCTTACAGGCAGCCGGCTTTTATAATTTCACTGTAGATATTCGTTTTTAATTTTTGACACTGGGCGTGTCTTCAATCGATGAACATTGCGATCATTTTGAGAATCCCAGAGTGTTCAAGTAATTCGGAAACCTAAATCCCGGTAAGTCGAATGGTTTGATAGTTTTAATGGTTAGGGTTAAACTTTATATCGTAAGAAATAGGGATGGATAGTTGGGAAGATGGGTCAATGACCCGGGAAGTTGCAAGGCTTCCCCGAATTCCTTCCCCATACTAACTTCCTATGTTTTTCACAGGGATTATCTTTTCTCCCGTAGGATTCTCCTCCTGCAAAATTCTCTTTCTTTCTTCTGCCGATTATAAAATCGTCTTCCCGATCTCCATTATCGGAAGGCCCGCCGTCTGAACATCCTACTTCGGACGCCACCCATCACGGAGATTTACGGATTGGGAGACAATAGTGTTGCCTTGATTTCTTCTGCCACCGCCGACTGTACGATTGAAGAGCGCGACGAGTACGACCCATCTTACGCTCGCCTAGACGCCCCTCGTCACCATCGAAGAAGAAGAAGACGGCCACTCAATCCTCGAATCCCTCCACACTTACCATCCGCGTTTACTCAGTTATCGCGTGCATTTCTTGCTATAATCTTAATTTGATATACAAAAAAATGGTTTTCATTTCAATATTTATCAGAAAATCTCAAGTCTACCACACAATATGTTTTGTCATTATTACCCTAGTCAAAAGGTACTCAAAATTTCCTTCTATTTTTCTTAGTGTTATGGTAAATAAGAAAAAAAAACAGAGTAATGGCTTCGTTTCTTAGGAATCCTATTTCTTCACTATTTCAAAAACGACGATTTTGGAATT
Source organism: Micropterix facetella (assembly GCA_027564375.1). Taxonomy (NCBI): domain Eukaryota; kingdom Metazoa; phylum Arthropoda; class Insecta; order Lepidoptera; family Micropterigidae; genus Micropterix; species Micropterix facetella. Next base: position 5,858,795 of record JAOPUG010000215.1, read on the forward strand.
GTAACCCTTTGGAACTGAGGTATAATTTTTATTTTTTATTATGTAATCGAAAAAGGTATGCCATTAAAAAATGGACCTTAAGACGCCCATTTCTCTTCTCTTGATATAGCAATGACATTTCATGCTATATGCATAATCAGTCTAATAAAATACATCGCTACTATGTGTCATTTTCTCGCAATCGTTCTTGTTGCGCTGCATTGCGTCAGAAGTTTTGTTGTTCCTGCACTCGTTTTCTCGCGCTACCTAAATATTAATGTTCGGGCCGCGGTTGAACGATGACATCGGAAGTGCTGGTTTTGCTAAACTATTCGAGCAAAATATAGTGACTATCGTTCGCTTCTAGCTTAGTTTCCTGGTTCGATCGACGAGTGCCACGTACTCTCGGAAAATGAGTGCACCGATTTACGTCGCCCTGGCGCCGCACGGCTTTTTGGCCGGCGTCGGTATCCAGGATATTAAAAAGGAGCCCGAGGAGGTGACTCCGAAGGTTTCCAGGAAGCGGCGGCTCGAGCATTTGACCTGGGAGCAAAAGCTTCAACACAAGTGAGTGTGACGTCACTATTTAAGCTCATAAATAATTATGGACCTGGCATCGGCCGTCGGCAGTTATGCCGTGAAGAAGAGGCCAGCTGGTTTCTTCAATAGATTAGCACCGCGATTGACGCCTCCGCTTTGTTGCGTTTTCTCGCCATTCCTATGATCGCCTGCTTTCCTGTGTATCGAGAAATCGCAAGAACGCTTCTAGCGGGCAGCCGACAGCGGTTTCAAAGCACATTTCACAAAAAAGTTTTGTACTTATGCAGTTTAGGTACAACCTCTACATTGTAGGTGTTTTTAACATCACCCGACTATATTCACCGCTCGCCCTGATTCCGAATCTGGATAAATTACTAAAATCCAAACCCCAGAATTGTCGTTACACTCTCTTCCAGCAGGATTGTCTTACTTCCTCTCGGAAATAAATGTATTGCTTTTTGCCTGCAATTCGTCTTGAATATCAGGTTTATATATTTATACACCAGTGAATTTACGAAAATGAATGTTCGCATAGGAAAATGAAGAACCGGGTGGCGGCACAGGCGTCGCGAGATCGCAAGAAAGAAAAGATGGACCTGATGGAGGGCCGCATCCAGGAGCTGGCGGAAGAGGTGGCCGGCTTAAAGGCACTGAATGAGCGTCTGCTGGAGGACAACAGCAGACTGAGAGACGAGGTATCGGAGGCCCGGATGGCGGCCGGACTCGTCGCGCACGCAGACCTCGCCGGACCGGCAGAGTCCCTTCCTCGGCAGCAGGAAAGGTCGGCGTGCGCGGCGGCTCCGGCGGCTCTCTGCCGCCTGCTGCTACTCTGCCTCCTCTCGCAGAACTCCTCCAGCGAGTCGACGTCGACGCCTTCGCTGAACTCGTTCACGAACTTCTCGGAGAAGTCCATCCAGAAACTCCGCCAGATCCAGACGTGAGTATTGCCCAATGTGACTATAATTTGCCATCATCATCGTCATTAGCTCTACGGCTCGTTGTGAGTCGGCAAACTTCTCGGATAAATGCACCATTCTCCATATTGGGTCTTGTAACCTGCACTGAGAGTACGACATTGAAGGAAAAGCACTATAAACTGGCACGACCCAGAAGGATCTCGGACTGACTATTTTCTGGGATCTCAAGCGGACAGGGCATAATATAATTGAGATAGTTAAGAGAGTTAAGATAGTTGAGATAGTTAAGATCTGACGACGTTAGATCGGAAGGCGAAGATTCCGGGGGGGACCTAATCGAAATTCTAAGGGGATATTATAGTGTCCCCGAGCTCGAAACGCTGTGCGTTGTAACAAACAGCTCTGTGGCCATTCGATGAACTGTAACATCTAACCCAAAAAAACACCATTTTTGAGTAATAGTGTCGTGGAAAACCTGACTAAATTAACGGAAGAAGTGATAAATATGAATTCTGTAACTGTTGACAGAATTAATAAATAAATCTGTAATTAAAATCAAACGGATACCAAAAATATGTATCGGCTTAGGCTGCTAGTGTATTAAACTATAATAATAATAATTACCTCTCAGGCTCCAAAGCATATTTATACAACTAAACATCTTGCGCTGCAGGGTTTCTGATAAGTGAATTCTACAGTGTAGTTTCATCGAAGGGTGCAGCGTATTACAGTGCAATCTTAAGACGAATACTCTTAATGCTAACTTACATTGCTGATTTATTTAAACATTACACTCGATTGGCATAAAAAATATTTGTCTGTGTCGGTAGTATGACATGTTTCAGATGCTTTCTCTAAATTTATGGCATTTTTATGATAATAACTCACGGTTATTTTTTTTCAGAGACAACCGGATGGATGTAGTTCTAAAAGCACTCCAGCAGAAGTGGTGGGGACCTCAACAGAGCAACTGGAATCCAGTAGAAATATCATAGAAACGTCACTTCGCAAGGAGGACATTGACATAATATCAGAACAGCACTGTTACGCACAACCTTTCTCACCCAATTCAACCAACAATGATAGTATAAGTAGTTCAGACACCTTGTGCAATATCGACAGTGAAAGCGACGACAGCACAGACAGTAGATGTTATAGCACTTTCGATGATGACTATGGTTGCATAACCGTTGTTGTGTCCAGCGACGATTGCGCCACCGAAGAAAACGAAGTCGAAAATGTTACGCTTGTCGATAGTGACATTTCTGAAACATCAGCGATGGACTCTCTATATTTAGATACCGATAATTATTGCAATTTGCTATCTCCTAGTAATATAAAAGCTATTTCGCCGATGGCCGCTTCACCTATAACGACGGATTGCGGTTACGAATCTGTAACATCTCCGTTGAGCGACACCGGATTGCCAGATTTTTGGAACGAGATCCCTGATCTGTTTGAATTTGATCTCGAGCCTGATTTTATAGATTTACCTTAAAAGCTTAAGAATGTGAATATTATTAATTTATTTTGTTAAGTTATGTGCACGTTTGCTGTACTTAATTGTTTATTAAAATGTCCTCTAAAAATAATATTCGTTTCATTGCTGTCAACTCATTAATAATTCAACGATTAGTCTGCGATCAATACCGTTCAAGGTAAAAATAAAAGACAGATCGATAATCCTAGTTTTAATAAACCCACAATCGCTTACAATCTCAAAGTATTTTATACATTTAGCAAAAAATATATACAAATCTATATTAAGCAACAATAATTAGACAAGCACAAAGGTTTGGCACATAATTGCATCAGAAAAATAAAAGGGAGACATGCCGCTGCGGTGTAGTAGTAAAAAATGCAGCTATAAAAATATGTAAAAATCTACATAAAAATTTTGAAAATTGTAAATAAATGCCCTGTGTTGACATTTCTTTCAATAGATTATCTATTCTCTAAACATCTATAAATTTTGTGATCATAAACAAGTTAATTAATATTAGTTAACTAGATTGTAAATTGATGTACACCCGTAAGATTTAATCTTGTGGGATGAATGTTTACAGAGTCGATGGCAATATGTGAGGTTACGGAAGTAGCGCCGAGGAATGCGCCACAGAACTATGCCTCCAGCAGGGGCTTCAAACTTTTGTCGTGCCACTTCCATCATCGTACATACTTCCAAGCTCTAGACAAATTTTTAAAAATTAATATGTTATGTGTTTCACACATTAACCGAATGAAAGAGGAGCCTTTTCATATAATATTTAGCCAAAGAGCTTTTCGAAACAGCCATGGCAGTAAGGTTTCTCGTTCTGCTCCTTGAAGGTCCCCTTGTTGAGTTGCTTGAGGCAGAAAGCGCAGACAAAGTGCTCCGGGTGGAACTTCCTGAACATGGCGGTGATGCAGCGGCCGGCGATAGGTTTGTGGCAGCCGGCGCACAGGGATCCTCTCTTGGCGTGGTAGTGGGTCTCGCAATAGGGCAGACCCTCGTGGTCGAAGAACGACCCACCCAGGAATGGCTGTCTGCAGTCCTGCGAGCGACAGAAAGTTTAAAGTCAATCATATATATGTTTATGCATATTTTTAAAGCTTTATAAAGACTTATAGTTCTTTTCAAGACGATTTTTGTTACTAAATTCTTCCTGATATTTCCAAAAAAAAAAAAATCAAATGTAACCCTTAGTTTTGCAAAAAACTTCAAACTTTCATATTTTTGTAACACATTGTTGTACTAATTTCAAAGGTAGACTCCCCAAGGGAGTATGTAATCAACTTTTTTTAGTTTGATAGTATTTTTTATTTAGTAAGTACAAACGGAGCTGCCATGGAATTCACCAACCAAGGTCGGGCTCATCATAATACCTATTGTTACACTTCTGGGGGTGAGCTTTGAACTCTGGACTAATGACCGGCTGTGCTAGCTTTAGGACACCTGTCTTGCCACCCATTCACTCCCCTTTTGAAGCCATAGAATTTGAGATGTGGAAATTGCAGTTTTAGATAATTTTTCTATAGAGGAGTTAATTATTTTCCTGAAGAGGCCAAGATCCTTAAATAGGTGAAATAGAGATTTGGTTGGGATGCCACGAGCGCCAACTTCCACCGCGACAAGGTGAACAGAAGCTATTCCGGGTGATAGCATTTGCGAGATCATGGTATTTATTTAATTTGTACTCG
>JAOPUG010000215.1:5961343-5977518 GCA_027564375.1 Micropterix facetella
TTAACGGCACTGCCATCTGCCATCTATCGGGCGTGCCAAGTACTGATTATAGTGGTATCTTCACTAGTTTCGCTACAGTCCGCTAGAGAGCGTTAATAATAATAGCAAAAATCCAATTTAATACAGTCGTATTGGACAAACGGGGAGGATTGAGAAGAGGGAGAGGGCTGGGTTGGGGAGGGGGTCGGGGAGGGGTTAAGTTGGAGGGAGCCGGGTGATTTAACGTCTCACCAAAATTGTGCCTTTACAGTTTTTGCCGGCTGACTCTCGCCGCGCGTGACCCCGGTAAAAGAGCTTCGCTCCAAAAATGAAGTTCAGCTAAATATTTTTAAAATATTTAAATAACGAAAAAAATCACATGAAAATAGTGAAACAAAATGTCAAAATAAATAAATATTTACAATTTATGATAGTTTATTGAGTTTATTGTGATTATGAGTATTGAATCTTATCGTGATTATTTTCTCCGTGACGGCAAAAAATGAAATTTCGCTGAAATATTGAAAATTTCGCTATTTTACTCGTTACATTCCATTTCTTACGACTTTGATGGCTTGAATTATTTTGTTATTTACGTAAGTACAAAATACAATAATTCAGTGACTTTTACCTCTAAAAAATAAGCATTGTTTAGGAGTTTAACAGGTTTTGTAGCTTGCAAATTAGCACCAACATTTATAATGTCATTCTGCCCTATGATATATCGGCACCATTTTATTCGCTAAACGTCAAACATAGCCTACGTCGCTATCGCTATGACCAAAAATGATATGGTGTAACTTAAATGCGGTATCATTCCGCCGGTATTTTAGACAAAGTGAGAATGAGACGGCGCTCTTCTCGCTCGTCACAGTAAAGAGATAAAAGACTGTTGCAAGCTGTCAAACTCCCGGATATCGCGTCGTGCGGCTGATAAGAAAAAGACAAATAATTGATTTCGAACAAAAGGTATTTGATATTAAATCGCCAAAATGTTCCCCAACCGCGAATATTTCGAGAGAAAGTCGTTTTTTATAGTATGATAAAACAACGGATTAAAAATATTTACCGATTGATGTCAAGTGGAGATATATTCCTAAAAAAACATACCTTTCATATTATGACACCTGTGCTCGATTACGTTTCTTCGTGAACTAATATCGGAAATTAGTTCATGTGATTGAGACAGGACGATACGTTACAGTGGAATGTGAAATGAATGGTTATCACATGTCCGCATTAAAACTACCCACCGAAAATAAATTGGCTGAATCTAAGACCGCACCAAATGTGTTCAAACTCATTATGAACAGTTTTGATGCGAGCAAATCGACGATCGTTCATTTCTTATTTCGCTCCATCGCATTGCTCTGTCTCGTTCGCATGAACAATTTCCAATTTTAGTTCACTAAGAAACCAATAGGGCCCACTGTCCGCCTATTCAAAAATATTTAAAATTACTAGATAGGTAACTATTACATTTTCACGTAATAAATCATTTATGTTTCCCGACTTTGAAGACGTTGTTTGAAGACGATGACGACTTTAAAAATCCCGCAGAACTGTATTTTTTTAAACGGAATAGAAAATTTTGTTCATTTGACAATAATAGAAATAGATAATATAGATATTTGTGTTTTTTATGTACTGACTGAAAAATAATATTTTTAGTTTTATTATTTTATTTTCAGAAATAAATTTTAGAGGGGTAATTGTTGTTGGGCGGTAAGTAAATTTTCCGCGATTAAATCTTTTTTTTCTCTGATTTATACTGTTTAATTGCCACAAAATCTTAAACTACTAAATTATTGCAAAAGATGGAGTTATAACATTGATGGACTTATTAAATAGCAAACGACAAACTGGCATTTTTGATTTTAGTGTCTGTATAGAGGACATTAAAAATAGATTCTTGATAACGTTTGTTAAGGAATAATAAGACAAACTTGGCAGGGGAAAAGGGTTTGTCAAACTTCGGTTCATATGATTACATTCTTACTTCTCGTTATTTTTGTCTAAACAGATGGATTGACCCCAGGTGACATGCAGGTACATCATTTTACGCGTCTCGTCATGGCCAACTACTTTTCTCTTTGCTATTTCTACTGTTATTTCCGTTTTAGGCAGTAAAAGCGTAAACAACCGTAAAATTCTGACTTTTTGACGCAATAGTCTGACGGAGCCGAATACTAATTCGGAACCGCGGCCGTGCCAACGCGCCGATGCCAGATGGTTCCTGCATCGGCCGATAGAGGGTACCGATGGTCGCCGATCAGTATCAAGCGTATCGTTAAATTAAATAAATAATATTAATAAAACAAAACCCAAAAAAAATCGTCCCATAGCCTTATACTCATCTCTTGTAATTTGTTATTGGGGCACTTTGTAAGTTACAAATAAGGTGTTTAACCTGTGAGGGTAATAAATAAGTTTCCCAAAATTCCAAAATCCGGCCGGGACCCTGATAACCAAAAAAAAAAAATCGTCCCATAGCCTTACCCTTATCTCTTGTATTATTTTTTTTTATTGGGGCACTTTGTAAGTTACTAGCATAATGTTTAACCTGTGGGGTAATAAATATAAAAGTCATATCCCAATTTATTTCATATTGCGTGTTAATGTCTTCGTCCGTTTAGGTATAATTTATAAGTATATATACTTAGATAATTCCTAGTAACTTATACTTGTTCATGTAGGGTGGGAGGTCTTGACGTCTGTGGCCGATTTCTTTGGTAGCATCCGGTATTCGCCTTTAAATTTGGTTATAGGAAACCACAGAAAACCTCTAACAGATGCGTGGCTTTTAAAGCCTTCCTACGCTGTTGCAGGTCTTTAATGTTGGCCCCTTGTAAAATTTACGAATACGATCAAAACAGACTAAGATGATTTTTTGAATCAATGATCCAGCTATTCAATACATAGTTCAGTTCCCGTAGGGGCTTTGATACCCTGGACTAAATCTCAACCCTGACAAGGGATATACAGATCTCCTTCAATAAGAGTGAATTGACTGTCCCAGTGAAAATATTATTGCGTTTTTCGTCTGGAATTAACCTTGGATGAAAGTATTAGGCACCCATTAACGATTTAGATATTTTAGAATTTAGCTGAATTGTAGTGCAATAAAACACATAAAATAATGTATTTAGTATTTAGTATTGATATTTTATTATTTTAAGGCCACCTTTAGCCTTAATTAAAGAAGCAATTCTTTTTGGCAAATTCCTTACTAGCTTGCCGCACACTTCCCTAAAAATCTCTTTTCATTCTTGTTTTTGAAAAATACGATATTTTTAATGTTCGATCATATTAAAAAACGTATATTTTTCAAGTAAGATATTTATAATACAATATTTTCTGATACTGAAGGTAGGGAATTCGAATTCTAATCAGTGTTTCCCATTGACGAATAAAACCCATCGGAGAAAGCAACGCGTTCACGAGGTACTTATGGTGCAAAGGAATAGTTCAAAGAGGTCCGTTTGTATTGCAGCTCCTATTTACATAGAAGGTACGAAATTCTAAATCTAATCAGTTCTTCTCAACGACGATTAAAACCTAATGGCGAAAGAATGTTTGAAATTGGTACCAGGCACAGCTAAAAATATACCTTCAAAGTGGTGGCAGCTCCTATTTCTATCGCAGGTATGGAACCCTAAATCTAATCAGTACTCCCAATTGACGAAAACATCTTATTGACGAAAGATTTGTCGTTTGCTCAAACATTTCAAAATACCTGTTTGTATGGCAGCTGCTACTTTTGTCTAGGTATGGAACTACAAACTTGATCATTTATTCCCATTGAAGAATAAAACCTACTGGGATGAGATTTTTTGAAATCGGACGACGCGTTCTTGAGTTATCATGCGCACTCACCAAAGAGGTCGTTTGTATGGCAGCTCCTATTTCGATTGTAGGTATGGAACACTAAATATAGTAAATTATTGCTAAATATTGTAAAAGTGAAAAGAGACTTTTCATTCATTTAAGTCTACTTTTCTTTCCTACCCTTTGCGTGTGTACAATTAGATCAAATACACCAGACAAAATTACATCCGAAAAATAAGTTAATAAGAAAATAAGTTAATTGGCATGGTCCTCGACTGATGGGATTTTATCTGCCTAAGTCAAAGTATGTATCTAACATTTGTGCGATACTTTTTTTTAAGGACATGTAGAATGTATTCCTTAACCCTTTACCTATGTACATTCCGTTTAGTTGATAATCTACGCTGAATCAATTTATTGAAATAAGTATGCCTATAAATAGTGTATGTTGCCTTCCATTTCAAATTGTCAATGTGTGTATGTTTCACTTCGTAGACACTAAAATATTAGTATATTTATGCCAAATGGATTTTACTACTGGCAACATTAAAAAATATTATTTGGTAACTTTGAAGAGTTTCGAGTAATACCTGCCAAGTGACATCTTTCGCGAGCTCAGCGTTACTTGTTGCGATCATAACTTATCAAATAATAATACTTAATTGAATAAACCGTTTTTTCCTGGAAAAATAGTGACTGTTTTTACGAAGATGAGTGAGCAAATTTTAGATAGCAACATGGCAGTGAAAGTTGAAGAAAATGTCGTCATTAAAAAGGAGGTCGTCGATTCAGATGACATGGATTCGGATATTCGTCTGAGCAATTTAGTTACAGATGATGGAGGGAATATAGTCGAATTCTACGAAGGTAAGGCTCGATTCATAAAGCCAGAACCAAATGACTCGAATCGTATGGAGTATGAACCATCTGGAAAGAGTAATGTTGGTAAATCTAGTGGTAGACGTGGCAAATCACTTGCTTGTCCGGAGTGCGACAGAACCTTTCCTTATAGCAGTAAGTTGAATCAACACATTTCGGCCACTCACTTGAAATTGAAGGAATTGCTATGCGAGGAATGCAATCGTGCGTTTGCACGCTCAGGAGATTTAAAGAGACATTTGGACATAGTTCACAGGAAGTTGAAGAAATTCTCATGTGCCGAATGTAAGCGATCATTTTCACATCCAGGACATTTAAAGAGACATCTGGACTGTATTCATAAAAAGCTAAAAAAATACTCATGTGACGAATGCGATCGTTCATTTACACGACACGGAAGTTTAAAGAATCATTTAAACGCTGTCCATAGGAAATTGAAGACATTTATTTGTAGCGAATGTAATCGTGCATACGCAGAGCTAGGAAATTTGAAGAAGCATTTAGCTTCCGTTCATAGGAAAGACAATAAATTCTCTTGTGGCGAATGTGATCGCGCATTTCCATTTCAAGGAAACTTAAATATTCACTTAGCCGCTGTTCACAGAAAATTGAAGACTTGCATGTGTGGGGAATGTAATCGTTCATTTTCCACAAAACGGTCATTGACACAGCATATAGATGTCGTTCATAAAAAATTGAAGAAGTATATATGTGCGGAATGTAACCGTAGCTTCGGGCAACGATCAAATCTTATTTGCCATAATAGAAAAACCCACCCTGCATTATCTTGATAGTGATATTACTATGTGTACCTACATGACAATTAACTGGAAGATACTAATAATATGTTATGGGTAATAAAATTAATATCAACATTTTTGACATACATATATTCCTTAAAGAATTGCGTATTCTGCACCACTTGCACCAATAAAAAGTTTATTGTAATTAAAAAAACAAGAGTTGGACAAGCAATGCGGTGCTATTTGCCAGTCTCGTTGTCGCCTGGAAATTGTCAAAACAAAGTTTCGATTTAAGTCATCAATCATAGACTCATCAATACGCTAGAGTAAAAAGCTAACACATGTTTTGTAAGTGGATTAAAAATACGCATAACTATTACCCAAAATTATTACAATTTATTAGAATATATATAAATGAAAATGTAAATATTCGTTTAATCGTTATCTTAAATGTCCAAAAGTTCTTCACCAATTCCTTTGAAATTTTGACATAATGTTACATTCGAATACGCGCGTGTTTTGTATATAAATTTCAAATCTGTGACATCTATCTATCTATTTATATAAATAAAAATGTAAATGTTCGTTTGGTCAAAAACTTCAAATTTCCGAAAGTTCTCTACCGATTGCTTTAAAATTTAGACACAACGTTACATTCGAATACGCCGTGCTTTTATATAGAATTCACACCTGTGACAGTTAAAACCATGTGTTTACAGCGCTATCTATTGAACGTAAACACAACGTGCTATACTTAGTAGATTGATTATACGGCAATGGGAACGCCATCTGTTGAGCGTAATAGAATGGGCATCAGAACAGGCATCGGGTCTAGGCCACAGCAATGCGTGGCGGGGTACAGCTTGTGTATAATAAAACAAATTAAACAGCCCGGAGTTGCCATCGTTTTTATTTTATTTATTTACAGTAACACACATTATTTAGTACAGTATACCATGTCATATTGTATGCATAAGAGATATTAGTAAAAAAAAACTGGTTCTTGTGGAGACATAGTTATGAATTAAAGTCTCCTAACTAAGCCTGAGCCTGTTCTTAGGCAGACTTTAATTATAATTATTATTCTGTTTTAATGTTACTTATTATTAACCAAAAAAATATATAAGATTTAAGTAACAACCTTTATGTAAGAAAATGAAATAATCTTAATTATTAATTATTCTACAGTTTAAATAAATTATAATTAAAATAAGTAGATAAAAAAAAATGTCAAAATTATAAGTCTAATAATAATCATTATCTTGTAAAATGTTGATTTGTGTAGCATGTCCAATGAAACCTATATAAAATTAACTAACTATTTAGTTCAGGCTCTGGAAATGCTTAAAGTTATAACGCAAAGAAATTATTATATTCTAAAAAAATAAGAATTCTTGATGAAAATAGGCAGCTTTCAAAAATATGTATAATGTAACACATAATTAATAGTAATGTAACAGTTAAGCAAGTATAGCTAAGTATTAAGATGTATACCATGATTTCATATAATAATTTTGAAAGATCAATATTTTTGGTACGGGGTATGTATGTAAGTACTAAATAATCATTTTCTTGTATGCACATACATATTAAGTTGAATTTTGTTTTAATTTGAAATGTCCTCCATTTCCATTCATTTCAGAACCGATTGTCCTCCTTTTTCAATTTTGGATATGGTAACCCTACATGCGACGAATCTCAGTGCGTTACGTGAAAGTCGCACGATTGACCATATCAGTGGCAGAGAATATATAATACTACTGTCAGTGGTACCTACGCCACGCACGCTTGGACAAAATCGCGCGTGCATTTTTTAATTGTATGCCGCTGAACTAGTCCACTCTCGTAGCGTGGGGACTGGGGACGTGACTTTTGGTCCGTATTTAAACTATTCCCACGCTCCGCTTTTTCTCGGCAATCGAGAAGATGAACCACAATTCCCATTTTTGGCGGGTGTCAGTGTATTATTGTTTCATGTATCTTCCATACTTAATTTGAAAAATAAAATATAGAAAAAAAACAATGGAGGTATAAGCTTTTACACTCATCTATTGTAGGCTGTAGTAAATCGAAATCGGCCGGTACCTTTCCGATATATCCAAAAAAATGTTGCTGTAAAACTGAAAAATTCCGAAGTTCAATGTTTAACGTCTCGAAAGCTAAATAAATCGATGATCTATAGTTTCATTCTCGATTACTTTTTAGAAATTGATGTCGGAGAATCGATTGGTGCATATTTCAAAATTTGCGTTTAGTAGTTTACGAGTTATATAAAAATAACCCGTCTTAAACGTTGCCCGTATTTGGATATCCCGTAAATATTGTAATATTTTAACTAGAGAATATTGTATTGTCGCCGGAAGAACATATTATGTATGCATGCAAAATTTAAAGTCAACCAAATATGTGAGTCACTAACTATGGAAGTACAGCTAGCATCGAATTAAATACACCTTTGAACCAGATAATAAAAATAGGTGCAATTTTCTCTGCGCTTGGAAATGCCTTTATATCCGGATTCATCGTTAACTATACTAACGAACAAACGCGCACCGCAAAATGATCATTACACTCACCGGTCATGTTCACTCGTGGTATTCCTTGCTATGCGAGAGCAGGTCATCCGCAGTCACGTGCGCCTGTGTCCCACTAACCGGGCGGATCGGTAACACGGATTTATAGTACAGATTTCAATAAGACTTGGGGATTAGAGAGGAAAATTGTCCCAGCGAAATGGCGACGGAGCGCGCGATACGTCGGCGCCGATCGAGCTTAAAAGTGAAAACATGCCGGGGCGGGAATCGTGACGCCCACGCCGAAATTCACCGATAACTGGAATGTGCATTGTATATCGATTGGCATGTGTAAAAGACGCGCCAGTAAATAAATATACGAGGGGCGTTTAATAAGTTTTCGACGCGGGCATAAAAGAAAAAACCTCGAGTAAGTTAGCCGCGCTCTTAGTTTAACCATAAGAGAAATAGGACGATACGTGATGACAGAGCGATCGTCTTCTCGGACTATCTGGAGATACGAGATCTACGTTTTGTAAATCAAAATCATCGTCGCTGTCTTCTTCCAAACTTATATCAAAAAGTGTCAACGTCATTCTACGTTGCCATGTCGCTATTTTCAAACCTCTTATCACAATAAAACATGTCCGAAATTTTAGAGCAACACTGGAATACTGAATTAGCTAATTACGCTCAGTGTAAACTGCTGTCGCACGCAGCAATCATGACGAGCTGCACTGGGCTCACCTCGAAATGCAGCTCGACGCCAGGGTCTATCGTCGGATCCAGAGCATAGAGCTAAAGAAGGCACCTAGCCCCGATAACATCGATGCGGCGCTCTACGACGGCTACTGCCATCGCCAGCTTCTGATTGTCCCCCTCACAGTATGGATTCCGTTCGGGCTACTCGACTACTATGCAACTCACGCGGGTATACATACGAGTAAGTAATTATATAAGTTTTGAGACATGCCAAAAGTAAACAATATATTTTTATAATTTATATTATATGTTATCAAAATATTCTACATTATTCTCTATGCAAATTTCCATTCGCCCTAAACTAGGCCGAGAAACATTTATTCCAGTCTTCCTCCGACATTTCAGAAATGGCTGATTCGTAGGCGGCCACCGCTTCATCGCCACTTGAAAAACATTTTCCTTTTATGTAATCCTTGACAGTTGTGATTGTCAACTTCTACGGGCAAACCCGGCCACCCCTGAGCGTTTCAACGATATGTTCGTTATATCACCCCGGAATGAAACACAGAGAATTGAGGACGAAGACAAATCTACGTATCAAGCTCCACCTCGGCCCGTAAGAGTGCAACTCCTTACCGCGAGGCACTTGGAATTTTCAAGCCCAGTGTGGCGTCCATCGCGCCCTTACTACCAGATGCGGTGAGATTTCTCCGACCCCCCGTCTGGTCGCAGGTTCGAACTCGCTTGCGCGGCCTTCTACCTTAAGTAAGCGGTAATTCCTCACTGGAATTATCGCAAATATCGGGTAACAACGAATCGTTTCTAAGGATAACTTTGATTGCCAACTACTCCGAGCGAACCCATTCTGATTTAACAAATCTACCTAGCATTGCTGTGGCAACATATCCACTCTGTAAAAAAAACTGGCTACCATTTTTTTGCCAATGTTCCGAGGTCTTTGCAATTTTATTGGCAACTGGCCACCTTAAAACAAAAATACCCATACCGACAAAAGATTCTTGCTTTCCGGGTCATACGCATATATCCATGTTTCGTCGCCAATAATTATTTCAGAAACATGCCTTGATGCCTCATTTTCTAAATGTAGTCACATTTCTCGGCACCAATCTATACGGGCATCTTTTACGTTTCGGAGAGCACACGCGGTATCCAACGACAACAAAGTTTCCTCACGACAAGATGTTCGCGTAAGATGGTATGAACACTAACCGAACTAATGTGTAAGATTCTCAGATATTTTCTGCAGGAACTGTCGTTGGCAGGTGTCTACTTCTGTCGGCTTCTTCAATACTAGTTCTGCCCCTTTTAAATTAGTTAAACCATCTAAACACCATTGCCCGAGAAGGACCAGATTCGTCTAAATCTGATTTAAAACGTTAAAACTTAATACTTGAGATAAACAATATTTCATGTCATAGTAGATCATAGCACGCAAATGTTCTCCCTTGAGCTCCATCGTAGAGCGGACATAAAGGCGGGAAGTGATGACACAATATGTAAATACCAAAAAAAGGAATTGTTTTGTGTTTTAATTATTGTATATGTCCTTTCACGTTCGATATTTAAATAAATTTGCTATTTAGAAACATAGGATATAGATGCGTTCCATTTTGAAATTTCGAGCACATCAAACTTTATATACTGACCTATGTAATCCACTGTCTAACGGAGTCCTACAACAATTATTTGCACGCGACAGCCATCATCTTCGACATTGAGGAGGCGTTCGACCGAGTTTGGCTCGAGGGCTTCCGCTTCAAGGTGGCGATCCAGACCACGACACCGCGTCCGAGACCTAGTGGCTTCCTTACTCTCCGATAGAGGGCTCAACTTCGCAGGGGAATGATCGCCGTCCTCACGAGTCCAATTGTGGCAGAATTTTCGCAGAGAACCGCCTATCGCCAGCGTTCTTCGCAGACAATGCGATATACACGATGTCTCCAATCAACACCAAAAACATGACCAGAAGCTGATGTCGCGCAAGACTCAGTGACAAGCAAGTCACTTCCCATTAGGGTGATGTTATAGCATTCTTAAAATGATTCTGCTACAGGTTACATATGGATAGGTAACAAAAAAAAAACAAGAAACGATGTAGCGACAAATTCCTGTGATGATCATAATGATAGCTGTAGAGATACAAAATGAAAGTTAACCTCAAAGGTAAAGAGTTGAAGAAAACTCTAAACAAAATGGAAACCGTTCGAAGTTTACTAATATTTTACTAAATTTCACCCAAACATCACTTGGTTTATTATTTACGGATTTCTTATTTTTTTCTGAAAACAACTGCTCAACTTTACTGAAAAACTAACTAACTTTGACAGTTTTCCAACCTTAAAGGATTCATCAACTTATTGATACCGAATTTATATACTGTTATATGTTTTTTTAATTCGGGATCAGAAAATAACTTTTATAGTAATTGTGGTCCATTTTTATGGATGTTTCTCTGCGTATTTGTCATAAGATATAGCAGATAACTAAATAAAACTTTGGTCAAATGAAAGTTTAGACCATTATCTACCTATTCGTATCCCATTTGTAGTTACAACATTGCTAATTTTACCATTTATTTTGATTATACGATGTGATGTTTAGGGTGGTATCTACATTAGGAATTCTATATTTATGCATCACAGCTAACGGTTTTTTATACCTGCACTCCTTCATATACCGTGAATATATTGAACGTCCCTCCTATTTGCGTCATAGTAGAAGAGCTCGCTGCATTTATTTGTTTTGCAATATTATTAGGTAGGTATGTACATGAAAAGCATCCTTTGAAGAATGCGTGTTTGTGCTTTGAGATTGTCGCCTAGATGATTACCACGATCAGATGATTAGACACATTTATTATTTAAAATATAGCGAAGCGTATTTATCTGTAACAAAGGGGACATGTACAAGAAATGGAGAGAAATGATGAGAGGGTCGTACTGAAAACAAAATCTGGTGCAGACAATAGGCAGCCGTGGCGTTTTCGGTCCTAGGATAACATACGAAAATGGCGGGAATATATAATTGCCATAAACGAGAAGTTCCATTGCTTGTTTTATAAATGTGACAGTTTAACAGTTCTTTTGTCAAGACGCAATCCAAGATTGCGGGCAAAATACATAGGTATACTTAGGGGATCGTGATCTTACAAATTCAAATGCAATGCCTCATAATACGCAGCGTTCGTTGCTGATAATATAATTTGATGTTACATATCTTTTCTGGCAGAGACAATGAATCGTCTGCCAGATTTTCAGAGTAACTACATACGCTGATTATCGAAGTAGATAATAATTATAATAGTAGTAATTTACTAAGTAAATAACTATAATATTACTAAAAAATCCGAACCATTTTTTTTAAAGTGCCTATATTGTCACATAGACTTATATCGCGGGGTAGAACGTTAAATAGCCTCGGAACTGCAACCTCAGCTGTCTCTCTCGATAAACTTGTTTAACATTTAGGAAACAATAAAATTTACGTCTCGATTTACCTTGTAATATATGAATGTATCAACACCTCTATGGACTCCTCACTTGCAAATGATTCAGCAGTAACTTGTATTTAAATCTTTGGGAGACTGTTTGTACTTAACATAATTCAAAAAGGCCGTTCAAATCGCTCCTATAATTTATTTTTCCATCCACGAGCATGATTATTTTTATTATTATGTATTGCAAATTCATAATTTTGTCTAGGTACGTTTATACGTACCTCTTCCAGCGAGTCTTTGCCAAACATCGTATTTTCGGATTAATTTTTTTTTCATCGTACATCAGTAAAGTAAATAAGCAAAATGAGCGTGTTTGGTGGGAGAAAGTCGAACGATAATCTCGAGCAAAGAATAGCAGTCAGAAAGCAAGAACCAGGTTCTGTCGTGGTTTGGGCTTTAGGGACGATGGATTGTGGATATGTATTGTCCAAAAAACTTACGCTAATCTCTAACGATAAAATTCGTTGAAACGCCTGGGGCAGAGGGGTTGGCCCGAGTAACGGTCTTAAATCCAAAGTGGAACCTCAACATTAAACATGTGCGCCTGGCGTACTCGGTTTACCGTATCAGGATCGCTCCCGACTTGGGTGGTACATTCAAGATAGCTACTGATTTCGCGCGATTCCTACCGAATTTTAAGCGATTGTGTTTTTTTTTCTAGGTGCAAACTGACACTGAATCTCAGCGTTTGACAGTCAATGTTCCCTGAGTTCTAGCAAAATTAGTGCTGTTTTCAAGGTTTCATATTTTTTAAATCCATTAATTGATTTGGAAAACATACGATACACATCTATTTGTTTTAATCGATTGACCAAATACGAGACCATAGAGTTTCCACCGATTAAATTGATCCAATTCAGTTAAAGGTACATATTGATCAAAACTATGCAATTTAATTATTTACAAATTTTAAAAGTTTACAATATTTAATACGAAAACCAAATATCTATAATTAATTTGTAAATAATATTTAATTCCTTAAACATTCTTCAAAGAAACGCTTATGGAATAATAACATTTCATTAGTAGACACTTCTTCAGTTAAACTTTGAATATTTGTATTGATTTCGCCTCCCTGATATCAACACTTAGTCTATTGTAAATAGATGGCCCAATCACATAGATTTCGTCAATGTGTGACGAAATCACAGAGCGAAGATAATTGACGTATCTTGAATGGCAACAATTAATGCTATTATTTATTAAAAAACTATTTGTTTTTGTAAACAAAACAAGCAACTTCCATTATATAGATTGCATGGAAGTAGCTGCATTGCTAATGCACGGAAAAATTCTCTCGCGGGCGTGTCAGGAGGAACATGAGAGAACATCGAATTGGTCGCTTTTGCAGAACGAACGCACATTTATTCTCCATGCATAAGGAGGGAAGGGACATAAGCAAGTAACAAAGCGTACGTGTAAGCAAGTAACAATCCTTAGTGAGAGTAGGTGCGAGTCGCCGCAATGCAAATCACGCACGACCAAGCTTGTCAAGTAACTTGTCAATTTGGAAATCCCAATGCAATCCCAAATCAATTGTGAACACGAGGAAGTTAATGTTGGTCACCGAAGAAATTAGTTGGCCGTCTCTTATTCCAGTCAAATCGGAGTTCGCGACATTTCAAAGACGAAATTGCATGGTATGCGTCTTGTCGATGTTGGCAAGAAGTCCGTTGACTGCTAACCACAATAAAATATTGTCGGCAGCACTAGAAAGATATATTTCCAGAATCGATTGGTCTAACTCTCAATTACACTGATATCGTCGGCATATATAAATATATCACCCACCTGAGTAGTAATACGCAGGTCGTTGACAAAGAATGAAAAATATTATTAATTACAATGAGAGAAAAAAGCAGAAGTTTAAAGAAATAACAAACAACCGTATATAAATATACACACCAATATAAATACTACATATATACTAACAGTTAGATAAAATAAAATGAGATCGCCAATTAGAGATTTTCTATGAGATTTTATGTGCAAGTTTTCGTGTGAAAACTATTCGATAAGAGCACGTAGGAGTGGAGAGTATTCGCCTTATGAATTGCCATTCACTTGCATGAAATATTTCAGTGTCACTGAATTCGCTGTTGTAGGCATCCAGAATGCGGTTGATAGTAGAATTTTTACCAAGGCTTGTGTTGCATCTAGGCACATGCAACAAACGAGGTCAACTCGCATGGAGTGATGGGCACCGCTATAGTGATACTCACCCTAATAACTTCGGGGAGTCCAGTAGAGCATTCACTATAGCGCGCACGGAGACTATGTCTGCGACGACCCGTCGCATGTGCAAAGGATCTAAATTTAAATATTCGAGCCTATTCTCGTATGTTTCAAGGGCCAGCTGTTCTTGGTTATTTAAGTGCCTTACGAATTCTGTTATTTAAGTGCCTTACGAATACCGTCTGTATTCTTTCTACCCGGTCACTGTGTCCGACAAAATGTGGGCTCCATACACGAGATGCTAATTCAGTGAAACTTCCTAAATGTGTTAAAAGAAGGGTCGTAAGGACGGCTATGGATTGGAAATGTTTTCATTATTACTACGATTAACGGGCTATATATTCCTAACTGAAGGGAGCGTAATACACAGCTAATTGCTAATTTGTAAATCATAACATTCCTGTGAGTGGTTTCTTAGTTCCCAGCGCGAGCGATGAATGACATTAATGAATGACAATAGCGCGAGAGCTCGAAATGCGTAAATACTTCGTCTGTCCGTCAGAGAAGTCTGCGTAGACGTCACGGGTGATTTATTTCTGACGGATGAAATTCACGGGGAGCCTTGACTTGCCACTTGCGAGATCTCCCTAAAGTGTATTTTTACACATTGCCAACAATAGACGACGAACATAAAAATTATGTATTTTGCTCGTAATACAGCGTGTCTGGCATTATTCCTATTGCTAGGCAGATGTTTAATTATTTTACGTCAATGAATGTTATGGGATTATTACGAAAGACACATAAATAGACATTGTGTGTTCTAGTATAACTTTTTAATAAATTATGTGATTGCTTTATATAAACAGTATAAAGAAGATTTGCGAGATTAGGTTTGGTAAGGCGGAATCTTTTTACGATCTGCCATGCACACCCAAAAAAATCTTTATTAAATTTTTCTGAAAATTAATTCATATATTTAAATCATGTTGTGTTTGAGCTATACCTACACAAAAGTAAAAAACTTACTCGTATTACCTACATAACATGCGATATTCTAGAGCTAACCTATAATAATATGCGGACATTGTTTCCTATAGATACTAAAATAACCTACATTGTGACATTGACGATTGAACGATAAGTTTTAAAAATACATAAAAAAACTACTGTATATTTAACTTCTTGTGGGCATAGAATGTGTGACACCAAAATAAATAGCCTGTAAGGACGTAAAGGTATAAAGAGGAAGAGAATGAGAAAAGAAGGGGAATTTAGGTGCAAAATTTAAATTTTTCCCCGAGTCATGATTTTGAGCATGTTATACTCAGCGCGGCGATTGCATTGGTTATACTTCGGCATACCTACGTCTTATTTTTGTACAACGGTATTTTTCAGGGCCAGGCTTGTTTCGGATTCTGCCAACGCTCTTTCAACGATTAACCGCCTGTGCAGCCTTTCATAAAATTAAATAATAATGGCGATTCTCATGCATGTAAATACATTCATGTACAGAAAAAAAAGGGGCGATATAACTATTAGTCATACTCATATACTCCTACAAACTGCTCCTGCAGTATTAGGGACCTAATGGGGTCGTGCAGCTCGGGTCATAATGGCCAACTCTTGTTATCACGGTCGGCCCGACTCACGGCTCAAGTCCCATCCAGCAGCCTCCCCGAAAAGAGACTAAACCGGTGAACCCGCTGTGCATGGCGGCTGATCTGGGGGAACACCTCGGGCGGTCCTGGATATCTGAGCACTGGTCGGTATGCCGGCCTTTGCATAACAATCTTCCTGAAGAAGGGCCCTCTGTATCTCCGATATCTGGGCTATGAT